>JACEFZ010008276.1:272500-482500 GCA_014155875.1 Cepaea nemoralis
ATTTGACGGAGGGGGTTAGAAGTGTCTGTGATGAGTTACATTGACGGAGGGGGTTAGAAGTGTCTGTGATGAGTTACATTTGACGGAGGGGGTTAGAAGTGTCTGTGATGAGTTACATTTGACAGAGGGGGTTAGAAGTGTCTGTGATGAGTTACATTTGACGGAGGGGGTTAGAAGTGTCTGTGATGAGTTACATTTGACGGAGGGGGTTAGAAAGTGTCTGTGATGAGTTACATTTGACGGAGGGGGTTAGAAGTGTCTGTGATGAGTTACATTGGAAGACGGAGGGGAGTTAGAAATGTCTGTGATGAGTTACATTTGACGGAGGTGGGTTGAAGTGTCTGTGATGAGTTGACATTGAACGGGAGGGGGTTAGAAGTGTCTGTGATGAGTTACATTTGACGGAGGGGGTTAGAAGTGTCTGGGTGGGGGATGAGTTACATTTGATTGGAGGGGTTAAGGAGTGTTCTGTGATGAGGGTTACAGTTGACGGAGGGGTTAAAGTGTCTGTGATGAGTTACCTAGTTGATCCAAGGCGAGAGGGGTTAGAAATGTCTGTGATGAGTTACATTTGACAGGAGGGTGTTAGAAGTGGTTCCTGTGATGAGTTACATTTGACGGAGGGGGTTAGAAGTGTCTGTGATGAGTTACATTTGACGAGGGGGTTAGAAGTGTCTGTGATGAGTTACATTTGACGGAGGGGGTTAGAAGTGTCTGTGATGAGTTACATTTGACGGAGGGGGTTAGGAAGTGTCTGTGATGAGTTACATTTGACGGAGGGGGTTAGAAGTGTCTGTGATGAGTTACATTTGACGGAGGGGGTTAGAAGTGTCTGTGATGAGTTACATTTGACAGGAGGGGTTAGAAGTGTCTGTGATGAGTTACATTTGACGGAGGGGTTAGAAGTGTCTGTGATGAGTTACATTTGACGGAGGGGGGTTAGAAGTGTCTGTGATGAGTTACATTTGACGGAGGGGGTTAGAAGTGTCTGTGATGAGTTACATTTGACGGAGGGGGTTAGAAGTGTCTGTGATGAGTTACATTTGACGGAGGGGTTAGAAGTGTCTGTGATGAGTTACATTTGACGGAGGGGGTTAGAAGTGTCTGTGATGAGTTACATTTGACGGAGGGGGTTAGAAGTGTCTGTGATGAGTTACATTTGACGGAGGGGTTAGAAGTGTCTGTGATGAGTTACATTTGACGGAGGGGGTTAGAAGTGTCTGTGATGAGTTACATTTGACGGAGGGGGTTAGAAGTGTCTGTGATGAGTTACATTTGACGGAGGGGGTTAGAAGTGTCTGTGATGAGTTACATTTGACGGAGGGGGTTAGAAGTGTCTGTGATGAGTTACATTTGACGGAGGGGGTTAGAAGTGTCTGTGATGAGTTACATTTGACGGAGGGGGTTAGAAGTGTCTGTGATGAGTTACATTTGACGGAGGGGTTAGAAGTGTCTGTGATGAGTTACATTTGACGGAGGGGGTTAGAAGTGTCTGTGATGAGTTACATTTGACGGAGGGGGTTAGAAGTGTCTGTGATGAGTACATTTGACGGAGGGGGTTAGAAGTGTCTGTGATGAGTTACATTTGACGGAGGGGGTTAGAAATGTCTGTGATGAGTTACATTTGACGGAGGGGGTTAGAAGTGTCTGTGATGAGTTACATTTGACGGAGGGGGTTAGAAGTGTCTGTGATGAGTTACATTTGACGGAGGGGGTTAGAAGTGTCTGTGATGAGTTACATTTGACGGAGGGGGTTAGAAGTGTCTGTGATGAGTTACATTTGACGGAGGGGGATAGAAGTGTCTGTGATGAGTTACATTTGACGGAGGGGTTAGAAGTGTCTGTGATGAGTTACATTTGACGGAGGGGGTTAGAAATGTCTGTGGTATTCACAGTTCTGCAGCAGCATAGTGTGTAAAGTGATTAGTACCAGGTTGTAGTCATAAAATAAACATTTAAATAAACAAATAAACAAGGTACATTTAACAAATTGCATTAGTTACAAGCAATATGTAAAGTGAATGCATTAAGCTAAACAGTATGGGTCATAGTTGTTAACATGATGTCTTGCTGTCTTATTCTCTCACAGTAAATGAGTGAGAAAACTTCATCATCATTACCACATGTCTGCCGACAGACAGAAGTTCTTGTTAGTTAGTTAGTCGACAGATCATCCTCATTGCACATCAAACCATTCAGTCCATAAGTGCTCAGATCCTTCCTCAGCAAATCCTGCAGCGTGTAGCAGCTCAGGACACCAGTTCTGCTCTTCTCTCCAGAAGTTCTTGTCTCTCCACAGATTTCAGTCCTAAGTATTCTGAATCAATTCTATTGATGACATTCCTCCATGCCACCATCTAGGTCATCCAACATTATTTCTTAGCCTGCTGCTGCCGCCTCTTCTACAGTAGATCTTCCAGCTGTCATGATGTTTTTCAGTGTCTCTCTTCTCATTGTGTGACCAAAGAACATTGCTACTGTCAAGTTACGCAGTTCTAAATATCACAATTAATTCCCTAACAGATTCAGTGCCAAACAAACAGAAGGTTTGGACCAAACAAAAATGGATGGTGGAAAATGAGAAGTAGCGGTGTGTCAGTTATTACTTAAAATTTCTTCATATGGTAACAGACATTGCATTATATATCAAACTAAAGCGAGTTGCTGGTGAAAACTACTGTATTGATATTCTAACTATAGTTTGATTTATAAGCCCATGGCAGTTATGGGAAGTTTAAATAAGCTGATGTATCATCTCATGGCACTTAATCAGTTAAATTACAGCTTTATAACTTGCAATTTTATAAATGATGGACATGGCTTTGCTAGAAATGCCGGTAAATAATGCAGTGGCTGCTGGTTTACTAGTGACTGCCGCTTCCATCAACGATAAACAGTATTTTTCACAGCGGACTTTTGTGTTAGCATTCCGACAGTGACCTTATGCATAGTATGCCTGTGCGGGCTGTTGGTTTGTCAAGACGCCTGTCTACTCCACTTTTCACATGGGGCAGTGAGGAGCATTTTGTATAATATCCAGTGGCACAGAAATGGAGATTATGGGGAGGATCCATTGCTGTGAATTTAGAACCGCGACTAACAAATAATTTTATAAATACAGCACTTTACTCACATTAGTACCGGCTTGCCAGACACCTGCGGGTGTTTTAACGTGTCCATGAACATGTTACTTGCTTCAGAGAGACGAGATGGGGTGCTGGAGTCAATGACATATATCACACCAAACACTTCTCCAAAATATGTCTTCCATATGAGACGTATACCTTCACCACCGCCCAGGTCGAACGCTGTTACATCGAAGTTGGAGTGCGAAAATTTGACATTTCGAAAGCCAACTGTCGGGGCAGTGTCTGGGTCCAGTTGCTCTGTTGAAAACAATGTGCAGACAATAATTATCCCTGATAGAAAACAAGGAGAGAGGGAGCAAAGTAATTTTACTTTCAGAGGATTAAGAACTGGGCATACAAGCCCATCTAACATTCTGTCCTATCTCATAAGTCGGAGTGGGATTGCCTAATGGGGACAGCGAATCCACACGCAAATATCAAACCAGGGCACTAGAAATAGTAGCACGTGTTTAGACTACTCTTAAGTTCAAAGCAAGCGATCGCAACACAAAACCATTCAATCCTTCATATTTCTCATCTTTCACACATTCAACTAAATACCTAACACAATCTTTACAGTAACCAACAACCTTTACAGTAAAAAGCACAGTAACCACAACCTTTACAGTAAACACAAGGAGGAGGAATAAAGGAAGGAGAGGATAAGGTAGGGGGAAAGAATGCACAGAGAGTTAGAGAGAGAGACGGGGGGAGAGAGAGAGAGAGAGAGAGAGAGAGAGAGAGAGAGAGAGAGAGAGAGAGAGAGAGAGAGAGAGAGAGAGATAGAGACAGAGAGAGAGAGAGAGAGAGAGAGAGAGAGAGAGAGAGAGAGAGAGAGAGACCGGTGGGCAGACAGCCAGTCTTGTACTAAACTACTGTTAATGTTTATGCATTTTAATTGCATGTAAAGAGAAACGTAATTATTGAGACTTCTGTGTCCTCATTCTGAAAGACAGCAACTTGTCTGCTCCTGTTAAAAAAGAAATTGATCATTTTATGACCAAACAATTGGCTTCCTATTATATTTCTGTCCTACTCTCAGAACTTCAATTCCCCTCCCTGTGTCTCCATCTTGCAGTGGTAGAGGGGCTTGCATGTCTCAAAGACCTAAACTGATAAGCTGGCAGTACTTAAGCTACTGCCAGAGTATTCCAAATCATACAGATCAAAGGGCTAGAGTCAGGCTAAGACAGAAACAAAGGTAGAGTGGGTGGGGGAAAAGTCTAGGAAAGGCAAACCTGGAAGAAATGCATAGGGTAATCTAATACATTAGGGCAGGTGCACTAGCAATGTTGATAACAAACTGTTCTGGTAATGTCATGAGCACGGTCAGATGCTGGGCTCATTGCTGGTAAAGTGAGGGAAAGACTGACCACCTATTCCTCCTTGCTCTCAGGCCTACACATAGTGTTGGTGCTATCACACCACGTGCCCATAGCCGGAAACTGATTCGGGACTAGGAACAAAAAATCAAATACACTAGACAACACATCTGATGACAAAGTGAAATATAATTTGTTTGATAATTACCAACTTGAGTATACATAATGTCACATCACAATTATACTAATGAAATTACGAAGACATATAAAAGTAGTTACAGGCTACTGGAAACAATAACAACTACTGCTGTGACAAACCTCCTGTAAGAACATGGCACAGAGTTGTCTTTCCTGCATTGTCCAAGCCAACTATAGCTAGAGTTATTGCTCTGTGGACAGAACAGCAATATATATTAGGGGCGTTCATTTGAAACCCGTTTCAATGGCTTTATTACAAAAGCATGAAAGAAACATTAACAGGTGTGGTAGAATTAAACAAAGATTTCATTTTGAATGAATTATGCACCATGGGTTGGTCAGAAGAAGTCACCATAGGCATTCAGGCAAGCATCATATTGCTTAGGTAGGCGGTGAATGCCGTCCGCAAAACAGGATTATGGTTGCTCACTGAACCAAGTGTTTACTACGTTCATTACGTCTGCATCTGTATGAAATTGTTGCCCCTTGAGAGCTTTTTTTTAGAGGTCCGAAGAAATGAAAATCACTATGGTGATAAATCAGGACTATAGGCTGGATGTTGCAGAATTTCCCACTTCTTCCTTGCTAATGCTTCCTGCACAATCTTTGCGACATGCGAACGAGCATTATCGTGCAATAAAATCACACCACAAGAAAGCATTCTGGGTTGTTTATTCTTGATGGCTTTTTGCAGCTTGTCTAGTGTTTGCAAGTAGTGGGTAAAGTTGATGTTGACATCAAATTCTTTAAAGTTGGCCAACAATAGCCTTTCATGGTAAAAAAATGCGCTCAGCATAACATTACCAGCGGAAATCTGTAACTTGAATTTTTTGGCTTTTGATGATCCAGCATGCTTCCATTGCGTGCTCTCTCTTTTGCTGCTCGGCTCAAAGTTGTGACACCATGATTCATCGCCTGCCACTATGCGGAAGAGAAATGCATCACCCTCCACTCTGTAACACAGCAAGTGGTTCAAACACCATCCCATGCGTTCCTCTTTTTGGTGGTCAGTCAACACCCGTGGTACCCACTGTGAACACAACTTCCGATATTGCAGTTTCTTACGAACGACCTTTTGAATTGTCCCAATTGACACATCAAATTCTTTCGCTAACGAACGTGTGCTTCGACAACGGTTCATCTGTACTGCTGCATCAATTTTGGCAATCTAGAATATCCCTGGGAGCAAACACAAAAATACTAAAGGAAGTCTATACTGGAGCAATCAGATCCATCATGGAATTTGCCTCCTGGGCAACAGCAGCAAAAATAAACTTGGAAAAACTAGAAAATATCAGCCAAAGAATAACACTTGGAGCCATGTGAAGCACCACCATAAAGTAAGTAAGTAAAGCTAAGGACCTTTCACACGCCCCTATTATAGACCAATCGGCACGTTGTGCCCAAAAAAGACACGGAAAAATTGTAGACTTCATGACCCTTGAAATCTGCAGATAATAGAAAAATCTCACTCAGTTTGAAATGATGAAAAGGCTCCAGAATCATCCGTTGCACTAAAAATAACAAGATGTGTCATGTGTGGTTTTGATACTTATGTTCAGTTAGACCATACTAGAGAAATCTGACAACATATGTGTCATTTGTGTGCATATAATTAGCCCTGTGAAAGTAATGCATTGGTAATTTTGTTATCATTACCTCTCTCACTTATCATAGGCATTGTGATTCTTGGAACTCAACTAACATAAATATTTCAACCTGTCGACTGTTTAGTGAATATATTTACTATCAAGACAATCATCATCATCCAGTGCCTTACCGGCTAGTGTAAGCGATCATGCCTCTCCATAAATTGTGATCTCCAACGGCATAGATCCATTCATGTGTTGACTCCCTTCCGTGACAATACCCAGACCATAAAACCTGACATATTCTTCTCCTCATGAACATGCTCTTCTCTTGGTTATAAAACAATGCAAGGCCTTTACTAGAATCAATTAAATACCAATAATCATTTTCTTTTCACAACTCCTTGTTAGACGCAGCACATCTCGCACCTTGGTTAACAACCACAATTACAATCAGTTCATTTTTCTATTTTCCACGGCAATACATTTTGGTGCATTTATGTGCAGCAGATTTTTCCTAACAAATATGCAACAGGCAGCTAGCTGCAGTGACCTTCTGGGACTGAATGAGTTAAAATGATTTTGTTAATGGTACTGCTTTCAAACATGCTGGCTATGTTACGAATGCAATTCATAATCCTACATACTGCATTTGAAACCCAACCATGGGCGATTTGGAAGCAAACTGCCTTGCATTGATTTCCATACAATGATATAAGTGCCGGCAGTTCAGAAAGCAATGACAAACTACTGAATGTAAACTTGCCCAGAAATCACAAACAGCCAAAAAAAATGCTGGGGTTGACTTTGACGTCCTGTAAAGGATATGTAACTAACTTTTAATTTTCAAACTATGGTTTGCCTGGGAGCTGTGGTGGTGCAGTGGCTAGCATGCTTGCCTGCTGGCCAGACGGTCAAGTGTTTCAATCCCCACCAAGGTAAATTTTTAATTTGACCCTGGCTCCCAGGTCAGGCCAGCCAAAATTAGCACCAGGAAATGCCTTAGGAAGAAAAGGCTGTCTGCATATTGACCATAGCACTCATTTTGTGCTGACTGGTCTATAAACACCACAAACCCAATACGTCTCCCAGCATGTGACATTACTTGACGTTTTGCATGGTTTACTTATCTATTTGTTTATACTCATTTTCCCAGGTACCTTCTGCTCCCTGTGGTTTTATGGCACTTGTTCTATTCCTGAAGAAAGCATGGGGATTCTAATCCGTAACGGATCCTTTTGTTTTAAAATACAAGCTGATGCTCTC
The DNA here is from genome assembly GCA_014155875.1 of Cepaea nemoralis. Classification (NCBI taxonomy): domain Eukaryota; kingdom Metazoa; phylum Mollusca; class Gastropoda; order Stylommatophora; family Helicidae; genus Cepaea; species Cepaea nemoralis. The sequence continues at coordinate 280,004 of JACEFZ010008276.1, forward strand.
TCTTTCTCTCTCCCTCCCTTACTATCTCTCTCCCTCCCTCCCTTTCTCGCTTTCCCTCTCATTGCATTGAAAAGAGTAACTGATGTTTTACTTACAAATGTTTATAAGGCTGAAAGGAACAACATATTTGTGTGGTTCTTACACTGTAGGAACAAAATACTTATTTGCTTGGTTCTTAAACTGTAGGAACAAAATACTTATTTGATTGGTTCTTACACTATAGGAACAAAATACTTATTTATTTGGTGTATTGGTCAAGCCATCTGCCTCACGCTCCAAAGGTCATGGGTTCGATTCTGGGCTACATCTTTGGTTCACCAGTGCATTTTTTAAAGACTCCTGAGGGTCGTCGCTGGAGCTACAAGTTTGAGTTTTGTGCGACGCTTTTGGCGGGCCGCCCTGTGGAAAGGGACCGAGCCATATGGGATAAAACCCGGTGCAGTGAAATCAATCCTCTCGACTTTTAAGACTTGTTAAGACTGTAAGAACAAAATATTTATTTGATTCTTACACTGTGGGAACAAAATACTTATTTGTTTAGTTCTTACACTGTAGGAACAAAATATTTATTTGGTTCTTACACTGTAGGAACAAAATACTTATTTGTTAGGTTCCTAACTGTAGGAACAAAATACTTATTTGTTTGGTTCTTACACTGTAGGAACAAAATACTTAGTTATTAGGTTCTTACACTGTAAGAACAAAATACTTAATTGCTTGGTTCTTACACTGTAGGAATAAATTACTTAATTGTTTGGTTCTTACACTGTGGGAACAAAATACTTAAATGTTTGGTGCTTACACTGTGGGAACAAAATACTTATTTGTTTGGTTCTTACACTGTAGGAATAAAATACTTATTTGTTTGGTTCTTACACTGTAGGAACAAATACTTATTTGTTTGGTTCTTACACTGTAGGAACAAAATACTTATTTGTTAGGCTCTTACACTGTAAGAGCAAAATACTTACTTATTGGGTTCCTTTCTCTTCTTAACTGAGGAGATGCAGTTTCCCATTCCACTGGCAGCTGAAAGATGATAAAATACTCTATTACTTCCCTTTCTGACATATGTCCACTCCATGACAGGGAAACAAATGAGTAGCTTTTATATTCAAATTTTCATGTAGTTGTATTGGTGTGTTTGTTGTTTGCATGCTGATGAAGTGGTACCATCAGTATTGGGACCCTTCGCTGGCTGTTGAAGATGAGGACGGAGCATGTATGGGAATGTTCCGAGTGCTGCATTGTCGGTTCTTGACTCACTACGCTTTGAGCTCTATACCTCTTAACCTCCAGACACCCAGTGCTGTAGCTTCTGTGGGGAAAAGCTCAAATCTTGTGTAATTTGCATGATAGACCAGCCTAATTTTTTTTTTTTTGGGGGGGGGGGGGGGGGGTGTGTCTAATTGGCTGTTCATTGAAGTACACTTGTTCTTTCAGCAGGGTGTTTTCGTCATCTGGAGGTGGCAGGGTTGAACCCTTGCACAGCCACGATCATCATCCAGTGCCTTGCCGGCTGGCATAAGCAATCATGCCTTTCCACAAATTGTGATCTCTGACAGCATGGATCAATTTTTGTATTGACTCACTTCCAAGCCATGACACAAGACTGACAAGAATTTTGTCACGCCGTCTTCCTCTATCTCTCTTTCCACAAATCTTTCTGGTTGTCACATGTTCCAGTTTTTGTCTTCTCATAATGTGGCCAAAAATGATGACTGCTTTCTTTCTGATGTTTGTTTGTTTTTTTTTTTGTTTTTTTGCGTCTTAGCTTCCCTCAAAATGTCCAGATTGCTCATTCTGGCTGTCCAATTAATTTTCATTCTTCTATAAAACCACATCTACAAGGCTTCTAGGGATTTTTTCGCTTGTTTACTAATGGTTCAGAATTCGAATCAGTATGTTAAAACTGGTTCTATGTAACATGCAAAAACTCTTTTTCTAACTTTCACGGACAAGGACTTATTGCATACAATGTTCTAAATTTGACAGAATGCACTTTTTGCTTGTCCTATTCTGTTCTTTATTTCTGTAATGCATCTTCCATCTCATGTTATCCATATGCATCTTAATTTCTGCACTTGCCCCAAACTGTACGTAATTTAGGCATAATCTGTTTCTTTGATATCACCATAACTTCTGTCTTTCTATTATTCAAGCTAAGGCCTATTTTTGCACCTTTTACAGTTATGTAGTTATCATTTACAGCCACAATAGCTTTCCATTTTTACATTATCTAGCATATCTTCTAATCTCTACTTCTTTCCTTGACTATGTGTCGATCAATATTGTGAATGTATTTCTCATTTCACTTCCATATATGGTCATCTCTCAGGGTATATGTACTAATATACAGCAGCTAGTACTGTGTAGTTCATGTATTTTTAGTTTGTCTCTAAACAAGATGTGACCGGCACTACATCACTGTCATCATCATCATCATCCTGTGTCCTCCCAAATGGCATAGTCATGCATGTATCTCTGCAGGTCTCGGCCTTTGCTGTTCTGGATCAATTCTATTAATATTATTCTTCCATGCCACTGCCTTAGCAAATTCAATAGCATTTCTTTTGATTTGCCTCTGCCTCTTCTCCTACTGATCTCTCCAGTCACAGTAGTTTCCAACGCTCCTCTTCTCATTACATGATAAAAGAGCAGTCTTTGTCTCTTCCTTATTGTTGTACATAATCTTCTTTCATTAGCCTTTCCCAGACAATCATCTCTATATTGGTCAAATCTGCCATCTACGGTCACTTCTAAATGAATAATCCTGATAAAAAGTCTTCATATTCACGATTGCCCAGTGTATGCAACAGTTTTCATGATGTAAACAAGGTACACATGGAAGATACAAACGTCTTCATATTCACAATTGCCCAGTATATGTAACAGTTTTGATGATGTAAACAGGGTAACTGTGGGGAATAAAGGAGAAAAATATATTCATTGCAGGAAGTGGTATCCACAATATTTCTAGCATCATAATTTCTTCTTTTGCTCTTTTTGTGAAGTCATGAACTTATCATTTAATCTCACACGTGACCAGTTTCCCTTCTTGTTATCTAGACTGTGTATGACATTTGCAGCAGAGTGTGAGTAGAAATAAGCTACCGCTCACGTCACTTAACTTCCTTTTTGATGTGTGAATGTTTCTTTTAAATGCTTATATTCTCTCTCTCTCTCTCCCCCTCAATCTCTCTCTCTCACACATACTCTACCCCCCCCTTTCCCTACATTTTCAGTTCAGTCGCTTTGTTGGAATTTCATGAAGCACATGTCCAGTCCATGACAAGGAAACTGTTATATTTATATTTTCATGTAGTTGTATCAGTGTGTGTTTGTTTCTGTGCTGATGAAAGCCTTGGCCACAAAGTTCATTTAGTTACGTGTGATTATGTTTTAGTAAAGCTTATCTTATGCTTAGCTTATGCTAGTCTCCCTGGCCTAAAGGTTAACATCTTTCTCTGTAATCCCGTATATTCTCGTGAGTTACGTAACCTGCGCAATGGTAATTACAGGGTATGTGAGCTGGTCGCTCAGAAAGCAATGGCAAACTACTGAACGTAATCTTGCCTAGTACATCAACAGCAGCTGAAAAATGCTGGTGTTGACTGCAACGTTCTATAAGGGATATGCAACAACAACAAAAAACAAAGCTTATCATCTACTTCTCATTTTTGGTGATTCATTCAACTACCAGCACTCCAAGAGGACACCCAAGAAGAAAATGGATTAACAGCGTCAAAGACATTGTGCAATCTATCTAGTGCCACCTGTGCAATCTATCTAGTGCCACCCATCGGGCGCTGGAGTGTCAATTATTCCTCCCCACGATACTTGATGGCAAATGTGGAAAATGATGATGATGAATCATTATGTTTAGATACCTGAGCTCTAGAACCTCTATTATGTTGAAATATATTTATATGTTAAGTGGGACTATCATCAAGCTACTGATGGAAATGCTAAAATGAATAATATCTTAGCAGAGTTGATCCAGAACACCAAGGACCAAGGTCTGTGGAGTCATTAAATGTCAATGCCAGTTGGCTGGGCACTTGATGATGATGTTAAGTGGTGAGGATCGTCAAGCTAAGTGGCTAGAACATCAGGCTCCCATTCGGGAGACCCAGGTTCCTCCATAAGACACTGGATTTTTTTCTGTGGGGACAAATATTATATTCTTCTTATAGTCTGTTCAATTGGTGCTCATGTCCATCCAGGGCTTTCAGTTTTGCTACCAATCATTTCTGATACCGACGTTCCTCCATGTCATGATGTTAAGCATCTTCTCTCTTGGTCTCCCGTACTAAAGCAAAGCGAGTTACTAGTTCTCTTTTTTAGTTAATTTAATTCAATTTATCTTTATTGATCTTTCTATCTATCATAGGTGATCTCTTCACATAATTCCTCACTTGTCTGCTATCAAATTGAAATTGTCAATTGTCTATGATTCGTTCGGTACATCAGGATTGGTTCAATATAGAACAGGTTTACGATTGAGTACAGAAAATAAACAAAGCGTCTAGTATTCTAAGATTCAATCGCACAGTAGTTAAGACAGACAAAATACATACGACTCTCTGTGCACCTTATAATGATAATAATAAGTTGTCAAGCCCTGTCTCGTTACTAGGCATCTGCCATGTTTGTTGGAGAAATGTTTACTGTTGTCGTCAAATGAATGTACGGATTGTCGTAAGATTGAACCCAAAGTTGCGTTAGTGATTATTGAATTGATTGATACGTTAAGTCAATGGATTTTAAATGTATCGTTGAGAAGAACTGAAGAATTCGGAAGAGTGCCTAAATAATGAATGTAAGTTTAATCATTTTCATTGCAAAAAGAAAGATTGAATTTTACTAAACCATAAACATACATATATTAATATTAACAACTAGTCAAGAATCTTTAAAAAATGTGTCAGAGAAGCTAAGAACTTGAAATAAAATATAAAAAGCAGAAAGTAAAAATATTAATACATATTTGTAGCAACCTAATAGATAATTAAGATCATATAGCTTACGATAAGCTCAGTGTTCAACAGTACGGTGGCCGAGTGGTTAAGGCGTTGGACTTAAGATCCAATGGAATTATTTCCGCGTGGGTTCGAACCCCACCCGTACTAATAATATTTTGTTTATTTTTGCATAGTAGGCCTCTTTCAGTCCTGAAGGACTATAGAGTTGTGCCGCTTGGGAGGTGCCTGGCAGCACCGCTGGTGACTGTATAGTCCAATTCGAGAGTGACAATCCCTGTCACAGTTTCCACATCTGTAAGACGAGGCAAGTCCCGCAGTAAGTGACTGCGCTTTGAGCCTGTGCCGCCTATCCTCAGTTTGTTGGATCAGATTGCGCTCAAAGAGCACCAGTCCGTTTCGTACATCTCTTCTCCAGGAGCATCTGTCTGTTGCAACTCTCTCCCACGTGTCTGGATCTATTCCAGTGGTTTTCATATCTTGTTTACACACATCCCTATATCGCATTTGGGGTCTTCCGGTTGGCCTCTTTCCTGTGGCTAGTTCTCCGTAAAGGAGATCTTTGGGAATACGTTCATCCTCCATTCGAGATACGTGGCCCAGCCACCGGAGGCGTCTCTGCTTGAGGAGGGTGTGCACTGTGGTAATATCTGCTCTTTCAAGCACCTGTTTGTTTGTTATGTGGTCTTTCCATGTTATGCCCAGGATACGTCTCAGACATCTCATGTGGAAGGAATTCAACTTCCTTTCCTGTCTTGAGTACAGGGTCCAGGATTCAGACCCATAGAGTAGTGTGCTAACAACACAAGCTTTATATACTTGAGCTTTTGTACGCTCTGTTAGTCTATTATTCTCCCAAACTCTTTTAGCTAGCCTGGAAAATGTTGTGGCTGCCTTTCCAATGCGTCTGTCGATTTCTGTCTCTAATGAAAGATTATCTGATATTGTCGACCCCAAATACACAAAATCGTGGACGACCTTCAATTCGTAATTAGAAATTTTGATTGACGGAGGCGCACCAGCATCTTGTTCCATCACCTGTGTTTTATTTAGGCTAATGGTGAGCCCAAAGTCTTTGCAGGCGGCAGCAAAACGATCTATGAGCCTTTGGAGATCTTCTGCTGTATGAGTAGTCAGTGCTGCATCATCTGCAAAAAGTAGTTCTCTTACGCATCTTGATCTTATCTTGGTCTTTGCCTTGAGTCTTGATGGGTTAAAAAGTTTGCCATCAGATCTTGTGTGGAGGTATATGCCTTCAGTGGCAGTCCCAAATGCCTGCCTTAAGAGAACAGCGAAGAAGATACCAAAGAGTGTAGGAGCAAGCACGCAGCCCTGCTTTACTCCGCTGCTGATGCTGAATGACTGGGATGTTGAGCCGTCAAATAAAATGGTCCCCTGCATGTTTTCGTGGAATGATTTCACGAGACTAAGAAGGGTGGGTGGACATCCAACCTTTTCAAGGACCTTAAAAAGGCCGCTTCTGCTCACGAGGTCAAATGCCTTTGTGAGGTCGATGAAGGCAATATATAACGGCTTCCTCTGTTCTCTGCACTTCTCTTGGAGCTGCCGGAGTGAGAAAATCATATCGATGGTGGACCTGTTGGGTCTAAATCCGCACTGCGATTCGGGGTAGATTCTTTCAGCAAGAATGTGTAATCTTTTAAGGATTACTCTGGCAAAAATCTTGCCTGTAATGCTGAGTAGGGAAATGCCGCGATAGTTGTTGCAGTCGCTTCTGTCGCCTTTGTTTTTATAAAGGGTAACGATGTTTGCGTCTTTCATATCTTGTGGTATTGATTTTTCTCTCCAGCAGAGCTGAAATATTGCATACAGTTCTGGGATGATTGTTTCTTTGCTACATTTTAAAATTTCAGGTGGAATATTATCTTTTCCAGGTGCCTTGCCGGATTTGAGAGAGTCTAGTGCTTCGCTGATTTCTGTGAGGCAAGGTTCGTTATCCAAGGCATGCATGGCGGACTGTTGATCGATGGCTTCCAGAGCTTCTTCACTGACAGTGTTATCCACTGAGTATAGCTCTGAGTAGTGTTCTACCCAGCGATCCATTTGTTTCGCTCGATCTTTTATGATTACCCCCTCAGTTGATCGTAAAGGGGCCATCTTATTTTTTGATGGACCGACAGCTTGCTTGATGCCCTCGTACATTCCTCTTATATTTCCAGTGTCTGCACAAGTTTGAATTTGAGCAGAGAGCTGTAGCCAGTACCTGTTCGCACATCTTCTTGCCATCTGTTGTACTCTATTTCTGGCCGTTCGCAATGCCTGCAGTGTTTTCTCTGAAGGTGATGTCTTATACATTGAGAATGCATGTCTCTTTATCTCCAGGACTGGGAGCATCTCTTCAGAGTGTGCTTCAAACCAGTCGGTTGACTTAGTTTGCTTCTTGCCAAATGTTGATAGTGCTGTATTGTAGATGGTGTCGCGAAAATGACTCCATCTCTCGGTGGAATTTCCGTTTGTGGGGCCAGGCAGAGTATCCGCTAGAGCCTGCATGAATTTGTTGACCTTCTCTTTATTCTGGGTGCCGCTGGTGTCAATGCGTGGTCTTCCTTCTGTTCGGCTTCTGTAGATTCTCTTGGGCTTTATCTTCACCTTGCTGGAGACGAGTGAATGGTCGGTGTCGCAGTCAGCACTATGATAGCTGCGAGTCAGCCGTACATTGCGGAGGTTGCTGCGTTTAGTGAGCACCAGGTCGAGTTGGTGCCAGTTCTTTGATCTGGGGTGCCTCCATGACACCTTGTGTTGAAGTTTCGTGTCAAAGAAGGTGTTGGTCACGCACAGATTATGGTGGCTGCAGAATTCCAAGAGACGTTGTCCATTGTCATTGATCTTCCCAACGCCAAACTGTCCTAGACATGAAGGCCAAGATTTGTGGTCGGAGCCAACCCTGGCATTGAAATCTCCCAGGATAAAAAGATGTTGTTTCTCTGGTGTTTCACTGACTTCTTTGCTAAGGTCGTCATAGAACTTGTCTTTAGATTCTGATGCTGCAGTTAGTGTTGGGGCGTAAACGCTTATAATACTAACTGGGCCTGCCTCTGTCTGGAGTTGGAGCTTCAGTATTCTTTCAGTGCCATCACTTGGTGGTATGATGGAATTAAGCAGCTTGTTTCTGATAGCGAAGCCAACTCCATGCTCCCTGGTCTCTCCGCACGGCTTGCCATGCCAGTAGAAAGTGAAGTCCCTCTCCTTGATGCTTCCAGATTCTTGGAGTCTGGTCTCTTGCAGGGCGACAATGTCTATCCCCAGTCTTAGTAGTTCGTTGTTTATCACTGCAGTTTTGCGGGCATCCACAATCTCATTTAGATCGTCTGAGATGCCAGGGGTCATGGTTCTTACGTTCCATGTTCCCAGCCTTAGGGCCTGGTTGTTTTGTTTTTTTCTTGTTGCTAGGTGTATAGATTGCGGTCCATGTGTCAGGATTTTCCCCTAAGCTCCACACACCCTCAGGAGCAGATGAACCGTGGCGAGACAACACCTTATTGACTGGGGGATGCCCAGCTTAGGCGGGCGGTAGCTGTCTAGTGAGATACGATGATCTCTCCCACCGTCGGAAGTAGCCCCTGGCGCCTTGCTCTACGCCAATCGAGCATTAAGACTTATAACCGGCAAATGCTGCTTCCCGTGTTGTGTCACCGCTTTACGCGGTGCTGAAGTGACCTCTTCAGGGCACAAGCCTGGGCAATGGAAATCGGAGAACCAGCTGTTGCCCAGTAGCAAGTTCCCCCTCTCCAAGTCGCCAATGTTGACCAAGGGAAAGGCAGTAGCCAATGCAACTTGGCATCGGTGCCGTCGCAGGAGTTGCCAGAACTATGTTGTCCTTAGGGACTCCATCTCCGGATTTGTCCTCAGGGTTTACTCCCGAAGCCTTTCCCATATGGGTATACCCGCAAGGCAGCGAAGGTTTGAGATTTAGAGTTCCCTCTCTTAGAAGAGATACCAACCAAGGCTGACGAGCCTCCTCTGCCCGGGAATCAATAAGGAGGGAAGTCTACCATTCTTCCTTCCTTGCAGTGACCATACTGATCGGATGACCGTAGCCATTGTCTCTACTGAGAGATCCTCTGCCCACCGTCACTGACTTGAAACCATAACCAACAACTATCTGTCGGCTGCTCCCAAGTCCAATCCACCACCTGCTCGCATGGCTTCACGTTACCCTGTTGGGGGGGGGGGGGGCTAAACGGGTACTCCACCTTGCCCAAGGGTGTCCCGTAGGCTAGCGGAGGGAAGGAGGCACCTTACTTCTCCTTTGATAGGGTGTACCCCTACCCCTACCCCGATACAACGCAGGTAAAACTTCCGCCGCTGAGCAAGCACAACAGGAGGACCCCCGAGTTCCAAATGTTACTGTTATGGAGCGGGGTTGGAGGGAGGGCCCAACCTTGCATAAATAACCCAATGGCTCGTGTATTCATCATCACTGCAGCAGAAGTCCCAAGTCCCAACTCCTGGCCTTCTCGTGGTGGACCTGTTTTAACTAACAGGAGAAGGGGCGGCGGCGAGTCACTGGCGCCGAGAAATAACCAGAACGCTCTAGATGTGTATACACAGACACGTGTGTGCGTGCCTACACACCTAAACTCGAGTAAGACCACAGTCTGTTCTAGTAAAGGAAAGGTGCTGAAGACGGAGGCAACCAGCCAGGAGGTGCACCACATAAATCAGGATGCCACGCAATCACGCCAAGAAATATATCGACTACTGCTAAATGTTATAGTCCTCGCCCTGTTCTGGACCCCCAGGCAGGCGCGGTACCAGGCCCTATGCCCCGAAAGGTTCCAACCACAACTACTGGAGGTCTTTCTCAAATGTCCTGTGGAGCTAGGGGACCTGAGAATAGAGCGTCTGGCCATACCAAAGACTGAAAATAATGCACTGGAATGCGGATGGAGTCGGCAAAATAAAAAAATAAAAAAAAAGAACTAGAAAACATCTTGGATCAAGAAAAAGTACGCGTATGTTGCTTGCAATATACTCACCTCAGCGAAAATATAGCCTTCAAAATCAGAGGTTACCAGTGCTACCGATCTGACCGAAAGGACAGGTGAAAGGGTGGGATACTGACCCTTGTAAAAAAAATTACATAACTGCTTCCCAAATTGAAGTTTACATGGAAAGGGCTGAGTATCGGACACTTAAACTTAAGACAGGCAATACAGATCTTCATATAATTACTACTGTCCAAGTGACCGTCCTCGGGCACTGGACACACTACCATTAAAAAAATATGATTGTGTGTGGCGATTTCAACAGCCACTCGCAGAGCTGGGGCTATGATCACATGGACCAGAGAGGAGAGACTGGCAGGATGCGAATAGTTTCATCTTGATTAACAAGCTGTCCGACCCACATACTTTCTACTCGAGATCAAGGCACACTACAACTACAACTGACCTGGCTTTTCATTCAACAGACCTGGAGTGGAACATTACACGAATTGTTGGGAAACAACTTGGTAGCAGTTACCACCGGCCAGTATTTCTAAATGTAGAAAATGAGCTTGTAAGTGAAAGCAGCAACCTCTCGAGGTGGAACTACAAGAAAGCAGACTGGGCAATGTACAAGCATCGCACCAGCATACTAGTTAGAAACCTGAATCCTGAGAAAGACATAAATGAAGTTCAAAACAATGTTTTCCCGTAGTGAATTTGAATAACGAAGACACAAACAATAGATTGCACGATTTATTGCCTGGCATATTTCGCTGCATCTCGTCAGGTACATACTGCAGAAATCACACAACTTACGTGAAATTAACTAGATAAATCCTTCAAGTTGAAATATACACATATTCGCACAGTAATGTCACTTATCTACCACGGTAATTTTAAGCTGACTAACATGTCTTTCTGTTTACACAATTCTGGCTTGCGTTGATAGATCATAATTGCTTCTGCAAATTTTAACAAGCGAGTATTTTGTGTGTTAAACAACACGCGAAATGCAGTGTCTCTGTCCACAAAATGGCCACTGTCGACAATGTGCCTTCCGATTGAAGACGCCGGGAGCTTCCGGTGTGTCGGCCCCACGCGGCTAGCATCTCCTGTGTGTTGTAAGTTGTTGAAGAGTTTTGAAAATGCATACTACAGGCAGCACGAGAAACAGTACCAAGAGGAGCCCATAAACATTATAAACTCTACTGGAGTAGTGAACTGGAACAGTTGCACAATGATGTGGAAGTGTGTTGAAAGCAAGCAGAGGCCACACCAAGTCAAGAGCACGCAAAAGCCACATTTCTAAGGGCCAAGCTGCAAGCTAGACGGAACAGCTGGCAGGAGAAAACAGAGTCACTGAACTTTGAAAGAGACACAAGGAAGTTGTGGAAGCTAATAAAACAACTTGACGATGAGGGCACAGGGAGAAACTCAAAAATTGCACTACATAAAGACGGAAACATCTTAACCGGAAAGCAAGTAGCTGACCGTTTTGCGGACTCATTCGAACAAGATAACAATATCGAAATTAGCACAGAGAAACAACAAGAAATTAGAGAGAAATGGCAACATACACTACAGAATGAAACAGTATATGAGGTTTTGGGGGCACCTATCACAATCAGCGAACTGGAGCTAGCCATATCAAAACTGAAAATGAGAAAGTCACCAGGAGCTGATGGTATCTCCAATGAAATGATCAGAAACCTAGGAACAGAGGCCAAAGCAAAGCTGTTGCAGATCTTCAATAACAGCTGGATCTTAGGCAGTGCTGCACAAGCCTGGAGAGAGGCAATCATGATATCCCTTTTAAAATCAGGGAAAGATAGTTCCATTGCCTCCAGCTACAGACCAATTAGCCTCACTAGCTGTCTCTGCAAAACAATGGAGCGCATCATCAATCACAGACTGCAGTGGTACACTGAAAGTGAAAACATCCTTGTGCCACAGCAGGCTGGCTTTAAGCAGTGCTACTCTACGGAAGATCAGACAACCTACCTCACTCAAGAAATTTAGGATGCATTGCAAGAGAAGAAGCTGGTGCCTGTGGCATGGATAGATCTGGAGAAAGCCTTTGACAAAGTCTGGAAAGAAAGTCTGATGAAGAAACTGAGAAACTATAAAGTGAATGGAAGAATGTACAAATGGATGAAAGCATACTTGCACAACAGAAGAGCCCGAGATAGACGGACTCAAGAGCAAGAAAGTACTACTGCGTCACGGTGTTCCCCAGGACGGAGTCTTGTCCCCCACACTTTTTATAATCTTCATCAATAGCGACCGCATGGAATTACAGCGGCAATGTACACTGATGATCTGTTTCTATGGAGAACAAATGAACATGCACCAGTGGCCACCAGATCGCTACAAAGAGCAGTAGATGCATTTGTTGCATGGGCAAATAGATAGTGTGTAGTCATACACACTGACAACAGCATTACTCTATTTACCCTCTCTCCAAAACAAAAGGCAGGGATCATTCAGATAAATGGAATACCCCTTAGAGAAGATAAAGAACCAACATACCTCGGAGTAACATTTGATGGCAGGCTGACATGGAGAAAGCACATCAACAAAGCAGTAGTAAAAGCCAGAAGTAAAATACCCACCCTGGGAAAACTAAGTGGAACCACAATGTGAGCCAGTGGGAAAATACTTAGCAAAGTTTATCAACAGAGCATACGACCAGAACTGGAATACGCGTCAACTGCGTGATGTTCAGCATAAAAAACCACACTACAAGAGCTGGACAAGGTGCAAAATCAAGCACTTAGAGTCACCACAGGAGGGATGAGATAAACCTCTATAGTGGAGATGGAGAAGATGGGGAGGACACAAGCACTGAGACAGCGCAGAGATAAGAAAACGCTAATAACAGTGGTTCTCAACCGGTGGGGAATTCCCCCAGGGGGGAATTTTAGGGTTTCCAGGGGGGGAATGAAGACCATTTCAAGATCGCATTAATGCAAGAACCGATTACTTGATATTGTTTTTCCCTTCATACTTTACAGTTATGTACATCTTATCCTTCTAAAATTCATTTTATAAAGTAAGTAGACCCACAAATCATGTTTTATGTGGATGTGTAGACTTGTTTTAGTATATGCTATTAAATTTACCTTCCATTTTTACATATACTGTGTAGGGGTGGGGGGATTTTTAGATAGGAAATATGAAAGGGGGGAATGACGTTCTGAAAATACGGTGAAGGGGGGCACGGGCCAAAAAAGGTTGAGAACCACTGCGCTAATACAAGCAGAAACTTCCTCAGCTTTCCAGGCCACCTTTTGAAGAACAGATTTGAAAACTTAGCTATGGGGCGGTTGAAAAGAAGCAGTTTAATCCACCAGGCCAAACGACCCTGCAGAGAAACCACCGATCTGCCCACAGTTGGTATCCCCTGAAAACTATTCCAGAGCAAACTCCATGGAAAGATGAACATAGACTATCACTGCAAATCCAGACAAAAGTGAGAGGAATATTTTACAAGGAAGAACAGAACAGTGTACAGTGCAGAACAGCCACTCTCAGCTTCCTTGATGAAAAATATCCACAGGACCTCTGGATCCGAGTCTACACAGATGGGTCAGCACAAAGCGGTGTTCGAAATGGAGGAGCGGGAGTGTACATAGAATACCCAAATAATACTAGGGAAACGGCCAGAGTACCAACTGGAAAGTACTGCCATAACTGTGATGGAGAAATTGAGGCAATCAAGATAGCAACAGAGAAATTACTAAATACCAGCCATTATACACAACCTGTGGTGCCATTGACAGATGCAAAATCAGTTCTCGAGGCGCTCCTGTTTGCTAAATTGCCTGTGCTAAGGACACTACTTTCTGAATTTTGTAGTCAGCATAAAGCAGTGGTTCTCAACTTTTTTTGGCCCATGCCCCCCTTCACCATATTTTCAGAACGTCATCCCCCCCCCCCCTTTCGTATTTCCTACCTAAAAATTTGGCCCGTGCCCCCCTTCACCATATTTTCAGAACGTCACCCCCCCCCCCCGCTCCTGCCCCTACACAGTAAACGTAATAACGGAAGCACATACCAAAACAAGTCTAGACGTCCACATAAAACGTGATTTGTGAGTCTACTTACTTTATAAAATGAATTTTAGGAGGGGTGAGACGTACAGAACCGTAAAGTATGAAGGGAAAAACAATATCAAGTAATCGGTTCTTGTATTGACGCGATCTTGAAATAATCTTCATTCCCCCCCCCCCCCCCCCCTGGAAACCCTAAAATTCCCCCCTGGGGTGGGGGAGATTCCCCACCGGTTGAGAACCACTGGCATAAGGTCACCATACAGTGGATACCATCCCACTGTAGAATACCCGGAAACGACAGAGATGATCGATTGGCTAAAGAAGGAGCAAAAGAAGAACAGCCTGATGTGCCCGTTACATACCACCAAATGAAAAGAATGATCAAATCAGTCAGAAAGCCACTGAAACCTGCTCAAGATGATTACAACATTATGGATGGACAGACCAGAACAAGTCATTATTCTGCGTCTCAGAACAGGACACAATAGATTACGCAACACATGTATACAAAATTCAAGATTGGTGAAACAGCCATGTGCACAAGTGGATTGGCGTAGCAAACAGCAGAGCACATACTCCAAGACTGCCCAAAATACAACATATCTAGGCAAACCTTCTGGCCTAGAGAGACAACAGTGGAAGATAAACTCTATGGACCGCTGTGTGAACTAAAAAAGACAGTTCAATTTATACAAGAGACAACATTGCAGTTGTAGACACATTTCAAGCGAACGAAAGAAGAAGAAAAGAAGGGCCCTCAGCAACAGAAGCAGTTTCACTCGCCTCATCATTTCCCTCCCTCCCACCCCATGTCCCCCCCCCCTAATTGACCGACCGGACCATGACTCCCGGGCGTCTTTCTCCTGTGGTGCGTATTCACCACCTTCGAGTCGTTCGTGATCGTACATTATCGACGTAGCATCATCATCATTATCCGTGCCGATAAGCGTGGGCGGTCATGTCTCGCCATCTCACACGATCATCAGAGTCGTGGATAAGCCCTGTGTTTCTCTCTGTTATACCATGTGTCTAAGGCGTCTAGATATTTACTTCTATGCCTTCGCCTAGTTCCTTTCCCCTCAATCTTGCTTGTTGTACGTCTGACCTTTCTTCGGAGTCCTGAGTGTCGGCCAGGTCACTCTCTGCACCATACTCTTCAGGCTGTGATGATCTGAGAGTGCATACCTTTTCTGCATTTTTTAGTCTTAGTAACAGCACAGTGATGTCAAATGCAACACCCAAGTGTGTGCCACTGTCAATGTGTGTAATGGTATGAGTATGCGACAGCCTCATGACACGAACTCCACTTCACCTGTGTTAACCTGCAAGTGTCACTATGAATAAATGCAAGGAAGTCAGCGGCCAGCCTTATTGACATCTCCATAGAGTTTGTCCTCACATGGAGCGGGTGCAGTCCACAAGATTTCTCTCTTCTGCATATGATGGACACTCCTGCAACACATTTTTAGTTTCAATTTGAATAACGAAGACACAAACCATAGATTGTGCGATTTATTGTATGGTATATTTCGCTGCATCTCGTCGGGTACATACTGCAGAATTCACACAACATAGAGTAAAATAACTAGGTACATCCTTCAAGCTGAAATATACACATGTTCGCATAGTCATGTCAATTGTCTACCACGGTAATGTAGGTGTGGTTCTCTACCTAATAGCTGGATTTGCAGCACAGAATGTTCTGCCGACTGCTGCAATGAGCCGATCCTGTAGACGTTGCATTACATCATCTCCTCGAAAGGTTAGCTGGATAAATTAATGCCTTGAGCGTAGGGACTGTAGTTAATTTACTTTATGTTGTGTGAATTCTGCAGTATGTACCCGACGAGATGCAGCGAAATATCCATCCATCCATCATGTGCCATGCCGGTAAGCGTGGGCGGTCATGTTCTGCCATCTCACTCGATCACCAGAGTCGTGGATCAGCTCCGTGTTTCTGTCTCGACCATGCCACAAGGCCAAGCCATCCAGGTACTTGCTTCTAGGTCTTCCCCTTGGTCTGTTCCCCTCGATCTTACCAGTTGTCACCAAATTCTCCAATCCATTTCTTCTCATAACATGCCCAAAAAATTTTGACTGTCTACGTCTAATTTCTCTAATAAATTTACGATCTTCATTTGTTTCTTGAAGGACTTGTTCATTGGTCTTTCTGGCTGTCCATGGTATTCTTTGCATTTTCCTCAGAAACCACATCTCTACAGCCATCAGATGTTTTTCAGCCTGACTGCTCATTGTCCACGCTTCACATCCATACAAAAGTACAGGTTCAATGTAGCATCTCAACACTCTTTTTCTCGTTTCAATTGACATCTTTTTATTGGTTAATATGTTTTTCATCTTGCTAAAGGCTACTTTTGCCATGGCGATTCTTGTTCTAATCTCTTCAAGGCATCTCCCATCAGATGTTATTACTGTTCCGAGATAATTGTACCTGCTCACTTGTTGAAGAATATTCCCATTTACTTGTATATTACATTGTGGTATTTCGTCCTTCCTAGTGACGACCATAATCTGTGTCTTTTTACAATTTAATTCTAACCCTAGTTGTTCACTGTGTGTAACAATCGCATCTACTAAATTTTGCAGGTCCTGTTCATTGTCTGCAATCAAGACTGTATCATCTGCATATCTAATGTTATTGATGCATCGTCCCCCAATGTTGATTCCTTCCATATCTTCAATATTTCTGAAAATACTTTCACTGTACAGGGAAAACAGATCTGGAGACATTACACATCCCTGTCTCACACCCCTTTTAATAGGCTGATATTGGCTTACTTCATTATCAACTCTTATGGCAGCTTGTTGTTTCCAATATATGTTTTTTACAAGTCTAAGATCTTTTCCATCAATTTGTAGATCTTCAAGCATCCTTATCATGTTGACATGTCTCACTTTATCAAAAGCCTTTGTGTAGTCAATAAAGCAAAGGTGTAGATCTTTGTTTACTTCTATAGAACGTTCGATTATGTTTCTCAGTATATACACAGCATTTACTGTACCCTTGCCTTCCACAAACCCACATTGTTCTTCTCCTATTTCAGGTTGTATTTTCCTCCTAACTCTTTGCATGATAATTCTTAGCAAAATCTTCGTGATGTGACTCATTATACTAATTGTTCGATGTTGATCACATTCCAAGGCTCCTGATTTCTTTGGGATTGCAATAAATACAGAATTACATAACTCCTGAGGTATATTTCCAGTATCATATATTGTATTAAGCAGACTGGTAACTTGATCTATTCCATATTCTTCTAAAGCATTAATCATTTCTGTTGTGACGCTGTCTGAACCGGGGGTCTTGCCAGATTTCATATGGTTAAGAGCATTCTGAACCTCCATCTTCAAAATTGCTGGTCCTTCATTATTATTTTGAACATCATACTGTTCGTCTCTGTTATCGTCATACAGGTTTTTCACGTAATCTGACCATTCATGTAATATCTGATCTTTTTCTATTATGACTCTTCCATCTTTTGTCTTTAGGCAGCCTGCTGATGTACGTGTTCTTTGATTAGTAAGCTCCTGAATTCTTTTGTGCATTAGTTTCGCATTGTTACTGTTGTGTTGTTTTTCAATTTCTCTGCAATTTTTCTCAAGCCATGTTTCTTTTGCCTCCTTACATAAGGTTCTCACTTTTCTGTGAATTTCTTCATATTTGGCAGGATTATTTTTGTTCTGTCTTCTTGTTTCCATTAGTTGTAAAATTTCTTCAGTCATCCATGTCTTACGGCCCACTTTCTTTACTTTTGGAATAGTTTTTTCTGCTGCGCAACTGATTGAATTCTTCATCGTTTCCCATTGATCATCTACATCTTGAAACAGGATCTCTAGATCAGACAATATATCAAATTTGTTCTTTACTTCTATGTTAAAATTATCTTGTATTTCTTTGTCAGTTTTCAATTTGCACAAGTCATATTTAGGGTTTCCTGCTGTATACTTGACTTTCTTTAACTTTACCCTCAATGTGCCTGTAATTAATCTGTGATCACTGTAACAGTCTGCATTTGGAACTGTTTTTACGACTGTTAACGCATTTCGAAACCTTTTGCTAATCAGGATGTAATCTATCTGGTTTTTAATCCTGCTGTCTGGACTCCTCCATGTCCATAATCTTCTAGGATGCTGTTTAAACCAGGTGTTTCCTACAACCATTTCTTGTTCTTTTGCCCATTCTACAAGTCTGTATCCTCTTTCATTTCTCTCTCCCAAACCATGGTTGCCTACACTGCATCCATCGCCTTGCTGTCCTATTTTTGCGTTGAAATCACCCATTATGATATTTATTTCTGATTTTTTGCAGTTCTTCAAAGCAGACTCCACGTCATTATAAAATTCCTCTATGCTTTCTTCACTGCTTTCACTTGTTGGGGCATATACTTGAATGACATTTATTTTAAAAGGTCTTCCGTTTAATTTTACTAATAGGACTCTGTCTGACACAGCATGATATCCTTTGACAGAATTTGATGTTTGCTTATCTAATATAATGGCTACACCTCTTTGCTGTTCTTCTCCCCCAGAGTAAATAATCTTACAATCCTCTCCTGTCCTTATCCCTGCTCCTTTCCATCTCGTTTCCGATACTCCTAATATGTTAATCTTCTCTCTCCCCATTTCTTTTTTGATGTTTTCTAATTTTCCATCTGCATTCATTGTTCTAACGTTCCAAGTTCCTACTTTCAATGATATTAATCTGTTGCACCTAGTAGCCTGTTGACGGTCTGGAGTCACCTGGTGCGCATGACTATCCCTACCGGGCGAGGCTGCTCCTATGGAGCACCCATTTACGCCGTTTCTCTGATTATCGATGATTTCACACAACATGATTTTCTTGGCATCTGTAAAGAAGGTAGTTTGCCATTGCTTTCCTTCATAGCAGTGACCATACTGGTCAGTGACCGTAGCCATTGTCTCCTCAAAATAGAGATCCTCTGCCTACCGTCGTGAAGGTGGAGACCATAACCTACAACTATCTGTTGGCTGCTCTTCATCTTCATCCACCACCTGCACACATGGCTTCACGTAACCCTGATCGGGGGGCTAAACGGGTACTCCACCTTGCCCAAGGGTGTCCCGTAGGTTAGCGGAGGGAAGAGGCGAAATATGCCAGGAAATATGCCAGGCAGTCACCACCTGCACCCATGGCTTCACGTAACCCTGATCGGGGGGCTAAACGGGTACTCCACCTTGCCCAAGGGTGTCCCGTAGGTTAGCGGAGGGAAGAGGCGAAATATGCCAGGCAATAAATCGTACAGCCCGTATCCCTGGCCAAGGCGTTAACGACATTGTTCGTAATCCCGTATATCCACGTGGGGAAAACAGCAGCTGGGAGAATCGGCAGCGGTTCGCGTCGCGCTGGTAACTTACGCGGGTATGTGAGCCGGTCGTTGAGAAAACAATTGCAAACTTTTGAACGTAAAATTTGACTAGTACATCAACAGCGCTGAAAAATGCTGGTGTTGACTGCAACGTCCTTGTAAGGGATATGCAACATTTAAAAAAAAAAATCGTACAGTCTATGGTTTGTGTCTTCGTTATTCAAATTCACTACGGGAAAACATTGTTTTAAATTTTTAGTTGTCATTTTACCAGTGCCACTGGCTAAAATTTCCTATCTTGTATTTATTAATCATGTGATTTAGCCGAAAGAACAATAGAGTTGGTGGTAGGGTGGTCGGGTGAAGAGAAGGGGAAGTTTGGTAACGAAACAGATCTTCGTTATTCTGTCATTGTTGTTTCACACAGGACAGTTGCGTGGCCGTAAGGTAAAGAGCTCTAGCTCTTTCTCAAACTTCCGGTGCCCTAATTGTGGTTTCGCCCTTCACTGGTCAGTTTGACTTAAACGTTGACTTCTCGTCCATGACTCAGGGAAATACATTACAAGTACCTCAGAAGTCGGAGTCGATTCGCCTGATGGCAGGGGACGCCGGTAATTGGGAAAACTTAACGAAAAAACAGTTAGTTGCAAATCCTTCACAGGACGTTGCAGTCAATCCCAGCATTGTTTGGTTGTGATTTCTTGGCAGGTTTACGTTCAGTAGTTTGCTGTTGCTTTCTGAACGACCGGCAGTCATAATATTGTATGGCAATCAACGCAAGGCAGTCTGCTTCTATATCTCCCGCAGATGTGTTTCGACTGCGGAATGCAGGATTCATTTGCACATCCGCATCACTTAGAGCAGAGGTTCCAAAACCACGGCCCGCGGGCCACTTGTGGCCCGCCAGCTGTCAGAAAGGGCACGCGAGGCCTCGTTATTTAATGTAATATAGTTTAATAATTTCAAAAATGCACTCGGAACGCCCCGTCAGCGTTTCGCAACGAAACGTTATGAAATTCCCATATTCCAGCCTTGTCAGAGTGTGCAGTGTACCATGTTGTTGTCTGTTACAATGTTTTAGCAGAGTCGGTAGTATTGTGTTGAAATTATATATTTTCAAATACAAATTTACAATTAAAGCCTATCTACATGAGTGTGGAAAATCTAAAATCAAACAATGGTAAAAAGCGAAAATGTGAAGAACATGCTTGTCGTCAATTCAACGAAGAAATTTATCTTTATGCCTAACCGTAGTGGTAAACCAGTTTGCTTAATCTGCGGATTTTGTGTTTCTGTTACCAAAAATAATTAATCTGGAACGACACTTCACGACCACACATTCAGACATAAATGCTCAATATGCGATCAATTCGGAGTTAAGAAAAGATTTCATAGCTAAAAAAGAAAGTTCTCTGACCAGGCAGCAGTTATTTTTCACAAAGGCTAATGAAAAGAGCAAGAGTGATGTTGTTGCATCGTACGAAGTCGCTCTTCTGTTGGTTCGCAAAAAGAAGCCGTTCACCGATGCAGAAGAAATAATCAAGACTTCCCTTAATATTGCTGCTAGAATGCTTGTCGATAAAAAGTGTGAAACAAAATTTGATCAGATTCCTTTGCCTAATAATACTATGGCCAGGAGAGTTGAAGAATTAGATAACGATGTTCATCGTCTAGTAGTTAGTTAGTTAGTCTTTCCTCTTGAGCCTAAGGCGGCGCATAGGGCAGAAGTCCTGTCTCTCCATGCCTGGCGGTTCGCTGCTATCTGTTGTAGATCTTGGATATTTACTTGGCCATTGAATGAGCCTTCTCTAATGATGGTTCTACGCAGGGTCTCTCTTGGTCTTCCCCGTTTTCTTTTCCCTACCGGTGACCATATGAGGGCTTGGTAGGGGAGTCTTGTCTTGTCCATTCTGAGTACATGGCCGATGTAGCTCCAACGGCGTCTTCTTATGAAATTGGATACTGTATCTTGCTTAGTCTCTTGTCTTATTTGCGAATTGGTTCTGAAGTCTGTCCAGTGGATGTTTAGAAGTCTTCTAAGACATTTGTTCTCAAAATTGTCTAATTTTTTATCTAAAGCTACCGTTGATTTCCAACTTTCACATCCATACGTTAACACTGGATAACACTGGTTAACACTGGTTAACACTCCGGTCTAGTAGTACCATATATAAAAAATTTTTACATTTTTTTCATTGGCAATGGATTAATCCACTGACATTTCTCACACCGCTCAGGTCGCAGTTTTGGTTCGAGCAATAAACGATAATTTTGAAGTCATTGCAGAACTTCTAGGACTTGAATCGATGCATGCAACTACCAAAGGGACTGATCTGTTTGAAACTCTGAAGTTGCGTTTAGAGAAAAACAACATAGAATGATAGAATGGACCAAATCGAAGTGTATGCACCGACGGTGCTCCGGCTTTGACGGGTAAAAAGTCTAGATGTCTAGCATTATTGGAACAGTTTCGTGGCCGCACTATATTAAAATATCATTGTATCATTCACCAAGAAGCTCTGTGTGGAAATAAATTAAATGTGAAACATGTCATGGATGTTGTTCTGAGATGTGTGAACAAAATTCGAAGTAAGCCGCTGAACAGGCGTGAGTTCAGACAGTTTCTATCACACCTGAGAGAGGAATATGGTGAGCTACTGTTACACTGTGATGTCAGATGGCTATCAAAAGGGAAAGTTCTGTTACGTTACTGGGCACTGAAAAATAGTGTCTGTCTGTTTTTGTCTGAAATAAATGCAGATCATAGTAGATAAATCCTACAGAACGGGAATGTCTGCTGAACAATGATTGGCTTAATGACCTGGCATTTTTGGTGGACATTACGTCTCATTTAAACTCTTTAAATGCGAGGATCCACGAAAAAAAAAACAAACAAAACTATTCACAAATTTGCGCGATGACATTTCTTCATTTAAAATAACACTACGACTGTTTATCGGACAGCTGACTGAAGGGACTTTAGAGACGTTTCCAACTCTGAAGACTCTTGTGGTGGAAAAAAATGTAACTTGTTACAGTACTGCCAAGGAGTAGAATGCCCTGCTAGCTCACGATAGCGCAATGATATAATGGCTCTTGAATTGTCAGAAAGCGAGCGGCGAGTCTTAAATGTCAGAATACACATCTATAGGTTCTAATGGACAATCTTCCTCTCTGACTGCGTGTCGAACTATCTAGGGGTCTAATGTTCATTCGGTCCTCCGCTGGCAGCTATTTATTAAGCTCTTCTTTCTATCGATCCTCAACTTCACACCTCTTTTAAAACCTTTTAAAACTCCCGTGCGAATTTCTTCGATTTATTCCTGACTCTAATACACAATGTAGACTCAACATTTGCGCACAGGATTACACAACATTAAATTACAATCTAACCATTTCTACACAAATAATTAAAATGGTAGACATAATCTTTGGCCATCACCATCTTCTGCCTCGTGTTGCGTCCGAAGCTCGTTGCTCTGAGATGTAAATTTCTGGAGCTGTCTGAGTCACCTTCAGCTGATCATATGATTTTATTCTGGCGACTATTACCTATCGAACAATTTGAACAGTTGCGTTCATTCGCCCAGAGATACATTTGTCTTTTGGTTCGACTTGCATATGCGAGCAGTCATTTTCCGCAATGAGCGTTTAAAAAAAAAAAAAAGCAACGGTCCAGACTCACTGAAAGTAATCTAGCTGCGCTATGACTTTGGGCACGACAGATTTGTGCCCAGACTTAAATGGCATCTGAACTTAAGTAACTGGCTATGAAGAACAGTTACAATTGTAAATTAATTACATGAATAGCGATTTTCGAAACCGATTAAAAATGTATTGTTAAATGAATTTTTGATTTTAAACCAAAAAATGACCGCAGTGTGGTACTGACACTGACTGCCTTAAAAGTTTTAAAATTTTGTTGACGAAAGTTAAGAAAGGTAAGAATGATATTGCACGACTTTTATAATTTTATAACGTTGTGGCTCGCTTAACTACCGAAAATAGTAGATATGGCCCTCTGCTTGAAAAGCTTGGGAACTACTGACTTAGAGTCTCCATGTAAGACCCTCCATGCTCGCCCCATCTGCGCCTGGTGGGTTTTAAACAAAGGACTTTCCTATCATACTATTATTATCGAGACATATGTTTTTCCTTTTTATTGAGCCATTTAGACATTATCCAAATCACGCTTACGCAAAATCAACATCTGTGAGATGAGATGCTTGAGGAGAGCTACCAACTTAACTATCCGAGACCGAGTAAGAAATGTAGTAATCAGACAGACAGTGGAATCAACACTTTGTGCCACATTTATTGAAAGACAGAAGATCAAATGGTTTGGCTATCTCGTCAGAATACAACTAATAACACTGACCCTTCATCAATGAAGATCTGCTACCAGAGCACCACCCGAGAAGAAAATGGATTGACGACATCAAAGACACTCTACAAGTTACAACCACACGGAATGACACTATCCAGTGCCACCCAACGGGCTCTGGAACGCCAATTAATAATTGAATTATTTTTCCCCACGCGGCTTGATAGCAAAAGTGGAAGATGATGATGATGATGATGACTATTATCGAGTTTTCTCAGTGTGTGACCAACATATTTTCCCCACCTTTGATTCAAGACAGTATTTAATATTCTCAAGACAGTATTTAATAATTAATTTTCTCCACGAGCTCCACATTTAACTGATTCTGTGCCATACAAAATGTAGGTTTGAACCAAACATGTTACATACACAATCAAATGCACAAATAATAATATCATAATGTAAATTTCCTTTCACCGAGCATTGAAATTGTGGAAGATACCACGAAATAAAACAAATAACACAAGGACCTTAATATATCGTCCTTCTGTCCAAATTGGAGTTCTTCTTCTTCTTCTGCTTCTGCGTTCATCCGGATTTTTTTCTTTTTCGGACGTGACTGCGTTGTGCCTGTTTACAGCAGAGCTACGTTCTTGCGCCGTTAGGCCGACACATCCGACTTCTGCGGGCATTTGTTGACCTGGTTAACCTTCCGGGGCAAATTGGAGTTCAAATTTGGCGATATATTATCCTTCAACAATGTTTTAGTTAATGCTTCTGACAAACTACTCTGATCCGTCTGTTCTGCAGAGGCGCCAATTAATGAATGCTTGTAATTTATTAGTAATTGTTTTAGTCATTGTCCGTGTTTCTGATCCATGCAACAATACTAATTTAACGCACAGATGCCATAAACAAAATATCGCACGATTTCTTGCGTGGCATATTTCACTGCACCTCGTCAGGTACATATTGCAGTTATATATCAAATGAAGTGGGCATACAATTAATACTTTGGCTGAAATATTAAGTACATAGTCATTCATATTGCGTGAAGGTCGAGAATGTTAGCCCCACGGAAGTCTGCCACTTAACAGGAAGTCCTTCTGTTCGTATAACAACGGCTGAAATCGCCTAATAGATAATACTTCAATATATTTGAATAATCGATTATTGTTCGTCGAATACTGATTTAATGTTAAAGTTTAAAAATTTGGTTAATTTCATGTAAGCTTAGCTGATTAAATGTCATGGGATGATTTATCGTCTTAAGCGACTTTCCGTATCTGCCATGGGGTTATATATCACCGAAATTTTGTCATTGCGTTATAATACACTTTTCTGCTACCATATTAACAACTTTTAAGACACAACTGTGACACACTCTTACTTCTATTGTGCTGCCATCCGTTTTTTGTTTGACCCAAACCTACTTTTTGTTTGGCACTTGGCAGCTTCCACACATTTCCAGTTGCTATAAAAGAGCCTATTTCCTTTTGATTCTTATCAAGCACGCGAGTCGCATTCGCAACTGCGAGCGCTATCAAGCAAGTCACCTGAACAAGTCAAGAAGCCTGATATGGGGGAAAATGGCACGTGCAAGAACATCAAAAGACACGCGGTATCCAAGATGTGCAGCGTGGGAGCCGACAAGACTGTCAAGAAGACGAACGTGGAGAGCCTGCCTGCTAGCTGCATCAAAGAACCTGAAACTACAGCTATTACTGAAGCTACCACGAGGGAGAAGATCGACAGCCCACCACTGACAAGAGCCAAACCTACTGAGAAGCAGAGAGAGGAGAAAGACACCAGAGTCGGAAACACTGACTCACCGACAATCAAGTGGGTTATCAAGCGTATCCAAGTGGAGCTATCAGACGAAGAAATCCTGAAGCAGCTACGAGAAGAGAATCTCCACACCCGATTCTTGAAGGCGGAGCGGCTCCTCACCTATTCCAAGATTCCCACAACCTTGGCGGTGGTGACGACAGAGGGCAGCGAGATGCCGATCACAGTATCAATCAACAAGAGAATGCAGCAGCCAGAGAGATTCATCCCAAGGATCACCCAATGTTCCAGATGTCAGAGGGCCGGCCACAGCAGAGCAGCATGTCGCAGTAAGACGGAAATCTGCCGGTACTGCGCCGATCACCACGCCTTCAAGGAGTGTCCGCTGGCCAAGCTGGACACGGACTTCCGAGCACCCAACAACAAACGAAAGTGCGCCAACTGCCTGAGCAAGCATGGAGCAAGATACTTGGGCTGTCCGTACCTGCAACGACACAGAGATGCCTTAAAGATCGCAATTACCACAAAGACACCATTCAAGGAAGCAATGCGGAGGGGCGAGACAGCCACGGGTATAGCACAAGCTGAAAGAGATCAACTGCAAAAGCAGATAGACGAGTTGAAGAAACAAGTCAAGGCACTGCTGACGCCGACTCCGACCAGCGACAATGAGAAACTGCTGGCTGAAATAAAGGAGATCCATCAAAACATCAAGCAAGAAGTGGAACATATGGCACTGATAAAGAAGGAGAACAAAGAAATCCTACAAACCATTAAACAAGAGCGAGGACAACAGAAAGCTGAAATGGAACTTTTCCAAAACAAACCAACAGAAGCCATACAAGAAACCACAGATAAACCGCAAGATGAAAACCAAGAGACCGAGCCTGAACCGCAAGCTAAAGCCAGCAGCCCAACCACAACGCCCAAGAGGGAACCACTATCCCGTCGGATCTCTGAAGGAGGCACAGAATACCCACTTAGCAGGGAGGAACTCCAGCGCGAGGAATTCAGAAGGCGCTGGGAAGAAAAAGAAAAGAAGAAGCCCAAGAAACTACGGGGGAAACCGATGGAATAACCAATCTTACACTACGACTGTGAGACCGACTTCGAGTACTGTATAGATGACGGTAAAATCGTCCCATGGCTGACCACGGAGGAAGAAAACTTAAGGCAGCAGATACTCAAACGCGACAGTGAAAACAGGCGCAAGGAGGAAAATGAAAACGTCGAAAAGCTCCTACAGAAAATACACTAAAAAGGAGACAAAAAGACCAAATAAAAAGTTCTTACTTGCACCCTGCCAAGCCAGACGAGCCAGGAGCCTGCACCAACAAAGAAAACCACAAGAGGAGACGAGCACCACAAAGGATAGCCGCCGACCAATTCCCCCAGCTGACATCACAGACACAAACGCTGACATAACCAGTCCGAGATAGGACTTACTCGAAAGAGCGCACAAGACAAGAATCAGGGTGAATAAACCCACAAAAACCACGGCTGTCAACAATAACCACCGTGAGGAAGCAGGTTAGACGAGACCGAATATGGAATTTTTGTTTTGAAAATAGAATTGGAATTGATTCTTATTTTAATTTTCTCTATTTCTACTTTAATCTATGACAAGCAAATGATTATATATCCACCGATTACTGCTACTCAAACTTTCTGAAGGCAGCTGAAAGTGCTATTGATACTTCCAGATTACAGATCATCATCATCATGATGTGCCATGCAGGGTGAGCGTGGGTAGTTATGGCTGTTTCACATCATCCCAAGTCCTGAATCAGGTCTGTGTTCTTGTCCGGATTATGTCATGAGGCCAAAGCCATCTAGGTATTTCACTCTACACCTTCCCCTTTTCCCATCACTCTTGTCAGTTGCCACCAAGATATTTCTCCTCATGTACCCACAAAATCTTGACTGTCTACATCTAACTTAATTTGTTGATTTTAATTTGGGCACTTGTTGGCTTTGAACATAAACATAATCTATACATGCTACTTCTAGTAGCACTGAACTGAATTGTGCGTCTGGATTAGCTTTCCCTATCACCAGTGTTCCTCGCCAGATGGCGAACCCACTCCAACTTCATATGCACTTATAATTTACGCCTCCAAGTCAAGAATGAGAAGTCAACATTTTAGTCCAACTGTCCCATGTAGGGGTTAAACCCCCTACCTCACCATCAACACACCGGATGTTTAAGAACAAGCGCTCCTATCCATTCAGCCAAGCTGGCCTCCATTTGTTGATTTAAGATCAGCATATAGTGATTTACTTAATACCAAACAATTCAACAACATACAAGCCTTCGCACCACTGATAAGAAAGACAATAACAAGGAACACATGTTTATTCATTAACTGACAGGGAATAATAATAATAATATAATAATCACAATGAATTAAAACAAAAATAATTCCTTTAGATGGTAGTTATTTACAAAGATACAAAAAAGAAGTCCAGTCCATACACACACAATTCAACACTTGGTTATCTACAACAGCCTTTCTCAACCTTGTAACTCTGGGTTAACCCTTGAAATAATATTCCAGTTTCAAGGAATCCTTGAGATAATATTTAAGTCATAAGGAATCCTTAAAATAAATTGCATACCCCCAGGTATCCTGGCAATAATATTCATGTTTCAAAGAATCCTTGAAATAATATTCAAGTCATAAGGAATCCTTGAAATAAATTTCATACCATTAGGAATCCTTGAAATAAAATTTAAGCTGTCAGAAATCCTTGAAATAATATTCTGGCCATAATGAATAGACGACAGGCTGGTGTAATGGTTAGGATGTTACGTCGACAAAAACATGAGTGTGGTCAAGCAATGGTTTGATGCTAGCTCTTGCCGTTCATTATGGTAAGGAAAGACTGACCACCTATTCCTCCACGCACTCAGGCCTACACACTTTGACTGTCCTAACATCTCCCATCACCACAGCTGATTCCAGATAGTGGACTGACTTTTTTCTGTCCGTAATGAAGCCATGAAATAACATTCCAGTCACAAGGTATCTTTGAAATAATGTTCATGCCTCGAGGAAGCCCTGTGTATGGAGATCTAACAGCCCTTATTCTTAAAATTAAAGTTGATATCAGAATCTTCATTAGACATCTGAGAATACAAGAAGAAGAAGAAAACAGAAGGAATCTGGACATCATAATTGTAGAATGTTCAGCTCACACCACATCAGTGAGACCAGCATTTTGTAGATGCCGAAATCTACAAGATATTGTTAGTGTTCATCGTTTCTTCAGCCTTAACAGGAAGTCCTTCTGTTTGCATAACAATGGCCGGAATCATTAATAGATAATGCTTCAATATATTTAAGCACAGACCCCCTCACAACTCATGCCGAGCTCACCTATAATCTTCTGTGAGATCCCATAATGCCTCATCAGCTTCCAAAGAGGTTCCCTACAAATGCTGTCAAAGGCCTTTTCATAATCCACATCAGCTAAGTAATTTGTGTATATTTCAAATGTTGGCTTCTCGTCTTTGGCTTTGGAACAGTACATTACAAGTGCCTCAGGAGTCAGAGAGAGTTTGCCTGATTGCAGGAGACACAGGTAATGGGGAAAACTAACACTCATGCAAAATCAGTACAGTGCGCTCACTAGACGTAGCAACTACTGGTTCAAACACTGGTTGTAGTAGCAGGTCTGTAGGCTATGTTTAAGTTCACAGCGAGTGAGCGAAATAAAAATAAGGAACGTCATTGTATCAGTGTCTGTGTGTATTGATGATGGCCTATAAAGCTGACTATTCCACTTCTCGTTTTTGCTGTATCTTTACACCCTTACTGCAGTTAGAGCAATTTAACTTCTCATCTTGTTTTGCATAATCCTAAAAATGCTAATCTTACATCTCATTACCCCTACTACAGGTGCTGTCTTTCCTAATTCATATATAGTTCTAAACTTCCAGACACAAATTCTAGTTTCCTAGGTAAAAGAAGGTAAGACAGCAATCCATACTCTTTATGGCTTTCTCTGATGCGTGTCATAAACCTTCTAGCAGAGGGGTCCCTTGTCATATTGGCTGGCTGAGTTAATTTTCTTGCCTGTACTGTAGACTTGCTCATGGTTGGTTGGAATGTGCAGCTGAAGTTTTCTATGGGATGGGGCAGCCAGCCCCACACCAACCCTCCTTAGTCATCTCTTGTGACATGCTTGGTAGGTTGCAGTGTTGCTGTATTGGCTTCTTACAGGCTCTGGTGACTTACAGACGTGGTAGTGCTCTCAGGTTAAGTTATTTGCATAAGCTTCAAAGAACGTCACAATCAAACCCGGCATTGTTTGGCTGTTTGTTATTTACAAGGCAAATATAGTTCACCAGCATGCCTCATACCATCACAGTCAATATAAAGTGGTCTGCTTCCAAATCCCTCGCAGCTGATTTTGAACCCTCGACTTGGTTTGTCGGGGAAAGTTCATATTTCAGAAAATATTTGTTTCTGCAGATGTTTCTTTTTAATGAACTTTGAGATGAGCCTTCCTAATTCTCTATCTTTATGATTTCCCACGAACCCTTAGACACCCCTCACATACCCCAAGGTAATCTCTGGTTGAGAAAGGCTGGCCTACCAACACTTTCACAACTCTCTGCCTGATTATACATGTTGCTACAACTAGTCTACACCGCTAGACTATATTATACGGGATATATACATACAATGACACATAGACTGTTGTTTTGCACACACATAAAACATATTGCAAACAAATAAAGTAAGACAGCTGTACTAGAAGGCTGTACTTGTTACCTTACATTTAAGTAACCATGGTTTTTGATTGCACTTGGGTGTATTCTTTCTTCATACGTGCCTCACCTTCTGATCATGAACTGTATGCCATGTCAGGTTGTTCTATCCATAGACCTGTTATGCTCTTGTTTAACATGTACCCCATCATACATCTCGCTATGTTAATGCCCTTGAACCTATTCTTGGGAAATTAATGTGACGGTTTCCCCTTGTCTTTTATTTATAGTAATATTTACAATGCAGATTGTACAATGTAGAATTCTGCCATGGTAGTGACCTTATTACAGATGAAATTAATTTCATGTGACGCTTGTTAAATAATGGACAAGTACATTGGGAAATCTGGCCTATTTAGCCACAAAGTAATTCATACGAAACATTTTACATATGATGATCCTTTGATGACATTTATGTCACCTTCGTCACAATGAGAGGCTTCACAGTATCAAATTACTCAATTTTTTGTCATATAACCCTTTGAACTCTGTTCCCCTTGACCTTTTGACACTGCATGGAAGTGCTTCTGATGGGAAAAGCTCACAATTTCATATCATCTGACCACATTTATTCATCATCTTAACCATCTGTAATCTCTTAAAACAAATGATCCCCATGTTTAAAAGTCTTTATTGTCACTGAGTGCTAGTGCCCATTATTCTTTTTTTTGGAGTAAAAAGATGAATCTACTACATTTTATGTAGCCAAACAGGGAGAGTTCTCCTTGTTTCATCCACTGCAAAAGTCATGGAGAACAATTGAGCTCAAAATACATATATTTAAAGGGGTTTTAAAGTATCTTCAATGCATCAGGTTTTATCCCACATGGCTAAGTATCTTTCTTCAGAATTGTCACGGAAAGCGTTACACAGAGCATGCACTCCATAGTCTCAGAAACAACTCCCAGGAGTTTTAATTCTATATTTACGGGGGGGGGGGGGGGGGGGGGAGAGAGAGAGAGAGAAGGGAGACAATAAATATTCAGTCTCGCTCAACTTGCTTTTACAGCGTTGGGTTATAATTGAGGTCTGTTGTTTTTGTTGTTGCAAATTTTGATTATTTTTCTTGTCTTTGCGCTCTTTAGAATTAGTCCTAAACAGGACTGGTTTTCCCTAAGAGAATACTGCATTCGTGAAACGAATGACGGAGTTTGATAACAAAATTCTGGCCTTTGGAGAGCAAGGCAGGCAGCTGAACCACTTAACCATGAAGACTCCTAAATATATATATATATATATATATATATATATGTGTGTGTGTGTATATATATATACATACACACATACACACACACACATACATACAGTGCAGACCTGATAAGGCGAACTCACCTGGGACCCGAGAAATAGTTCTTCTTATCAGAAATACCTCTTATAAGCATTCAAGCATATAGTAATGCATTTACAACGTACAATACAATATTGTTCTTCACAACAGAAATTCACCACATCCGAGATAGCCGTAAGCGATGTGCACTGTATACGTAGACATTTCATGTCCATCAGTGGGACACAGACTTCTGTGTTGAGGACTCTCTCAGTTGCTCTGGACATTGAGCTGGAGTCTGCTGGACAATGTAACACTTAGAACCATGAGAGGAAACGCGGCCCACCCCGGCCAAACCTCACCAGTTGTGTATGTGTGGTGCTGGATCATGACCTAGTCATATCCTAAGGTGTGAGTGCCGGTTGTTCAGAAAGCAGTAGAAAACTACTGAATGTAAACTTTGCCAAGAAATCACAAACAGCCAATAAAAATACTGGGGTTGACTGTGACATCCTGTAAAGGATACACATCTAACTAACACATCCTAATTTGCCTCTCCGCAGATGTGAAGTTTCAGTACCCGCCTTGCATATCTAGCTGGTTTCTGAACTTGAGGGGAAGGAGAGTTCTGCAGCACAGTTCCTGTGAAGATGGTAATTTAATAGTCGGTAAAGAGGGAAGTCTTGACACTAACCTCACTCCAGTAGATTCAGCGTTTAAACCGACAGCAGCAGAAATGCGGTTTCTGAAGAAATAACAAAGAATACCCTGGGTGGACTGATACATGAATGAGGCAGTCATTCAAGAACCAGGTGAAAATGGCTAGTCATTTAGAGAAATTAGATGTAGACAGTAAAGATTATTGGACACATTTTTGAGGAAAACTTGAACACTTAGTGACAACCAGTAAACTCGATGACAAAAAAGCAAGAGAAAGACAAAGAGATAAATAATACCTAAAAGACTTGACTAAATGGCATTAATTAGGCAGTCCTTCAAGAATCATATGAAAACTGCAACTCATTTAGAAACATTAGATGTAGACAGTCAAGATTATTGGACATATTATTGAAGAGAAATACATTTAACACTTAGAGACAACCGGTAAACTTGATGACAAAAGGGCAAGAGGAAGACAAAGAGACAAATACCTAGAAAGCTTGGTTACATGATGTAACCAGGACAGGAACACAGGCATGATTCGAGACTGGTGATCGTGTGATATGGTGAATCATGGTCACCCAGGCCTGCTGGCATTACTTATTTGGAATAAAAAAGACACAAACAATAGATTGCACGATTTATTGCCTGGCATATTTTGCTGCATCTCGTCAGATTCATACTGCAGAAATCACACAATATAAACTAAAGTAACTAGATAAATCCTCCAAGCTGAAATATACACATATTCGCACAGTAATTGCAATTTTCTACCATGGTAATTTTAAACAGCATTCCTTATGATGATGATAATATTTATATCGCCTTGTGGAATCAAGGCGGACTTACCAGCCTACTGCTGTAAAATACATTGCAAGTGTAATCATAAAGAGGCTACACAATTGTTAACAGTATAATTATACATTGATACAACTGATCATGCTAACATGTTAACTACAAAGAGCCTACATGAAAGTGCTAACATCTGCCATAAATAATTAACTTCACAGACAAAATAAGGTGGGTCCGTGTGGCTATGGTGCATTAAAGTCATTAGTCATTGCAAACATTTCAAGTAACAACTACACATTTCATTCAAGTAACAACTACACATTTCATTCAAGTAACAACTACATTTCAAGTAACAACTAGGGAAATGCTAATAATACTTACCGTCAGGGGCTGAAGGAGTGACCAACATTGACAGTGATTTGGACATAGGAGATATAAATGATCAACCTTTGGTAAGGCCCATGGTACAGAATGGAGTAAATGCAAATTCTGTAGCCTATATATATATATATATATGCATGGGCTTCAAATGAAACCTTAAATGTTTTGTGTGTGTGTGTGAATATATTCTTAAAAAAGTAAAGAACAAATGTATCATTTTTTGATGTAGTCATCACTGCGTTCAATGCAAGTCTCATTCATTCATTCAGTAGCATGTCCTTTGCAGAACCTCGCTCCCATAACAACCTTCCGGAAAACTTCTCGATCACAAGCAAGATGTCCCGCGTCTGATACACCCATCTGGAGATCATCCGCCACATCTTGCACCCATCTTCTCTTTGGCCTTCCTCTTCCTCTCTTCCCAGGCATATACCCTTCCATTATTGTTCTCTCCAAACTGTTGTGACGTTTCAAGTGACCAAAATACTTCAATTTTCTTTGTTTTATCGTCTTTAATAGCCATCCCTCCTCAATATTCAACTCTTGAAGTATGGATGCATTTGTTCTTTTCTTTACCCAAGATATTCTTAGAACTCGTCTATAACATTTATATTCAAAGGCATGTATGCGCTGTTCAGCTTGTTTAGTAAGTGTCCATGTCTCACAGGTGTATGTTGCAATGGGAAAGATGCATGCTCTTAAAAATCTAATTTTTGTAGTTCTGTCTGTCCCACACCATAATTTATTCATCTGTTTTAGTCTTTGAAGAGCAATGGATAGTCGCCGTTTAATTTCTTTCATTGTGTCACCATTATTCGTAATCAATGACCCAAGATATTCAAAATTTTCCACCACCTCCAATTTTCTCCCATTAATGTATATTTCTTTCTCCATAGTAGTTTTATCTGTATGCATTATCTTAGTTTTTGCTATGTTAAGATATAAGTTGTGATTTTCACTATTCAATTGTGTTGAGGCTATTAGGTTTTCTATGCCATTCTGTGTTGTGGATAGTAATACTGTATCATCAGCATATCGAATCTCTGGTATGTCATGACCGCCGATATTTAGGGCATCATATGGCTCCCTGTTTATATCATCTCTTACATTTCTCATTATATTTTCGGCATACAGGTTAAACAAATAGGGTGACAGCACGCAGCCCTGACGGACTCCTTGCTTGATGTCAAACCAATCTGATGTCTCGCCATCTATTCTAACTGCTGCTTGTTGGTCTAGATATAGCATTTTTATGAGATGTACTACATGTGAAGGAAAGCCCATATTCCTTATGATTTCCCAAAGTTTCTGATGCTGTACACAGTCAAATGCCTTTGAATAATCCACAAAACATGAGAATAGGTTTACATTAAATTCTCTGCACTTCTCTATTATTAAACGCATGTTGAATATGTGATCTCTTGTTCCTCTTCCTTGTATAAATCCAGCTTGAACTACGTTAATCTCTTCTTCCATTTTCTTACTAAGTCTTCGCATTATGACTTTTAGTAGAATTTTACTTGCATGACTTATCAGGGCAACAGTTCTATAGTTGGTGCATAATTTCAGGTTGCCCTTTTTTGGTATTGGAATGAAGATAGTTCTCTTCCAATCTTTTGGCCATATACCATATTTCCAAATCTTTGTACATAATGCATGATATATGTGTATGCTTTCTTCTCCTCCTGCTTTAATTAGTTCAGCTGGTATCTCATCACATCCAGGTGATTTACCATTCTTCAGGTTCCTTATAGCCCAAGCAATTTCATCTAATGAGGGTTCAGGTTCTGTCTCTGCTGTCATTGGCTCATGTATCTCATTCATATCCTCACTGTCACTCATATCATACATTCCACTGCAGTACTCCTGCCATCTTTCTAGAATTTGTCTAGATTCTGTTAAGGTATTTCCCATCTTGTCACAGATAACATTCAATTGAGGTTGAACATTTCTTGTCAATAACTTCATTTCCTTGAACATTTCATAATCTCTTCCAGCCTTATGATATTGCTCTATTCTGGTACAGCAATCTTGTATATATTGATTTTTGTCCTTTCTTGTGTTCTTTCTTATTTCTCGAGTTAAAGATTTATACTTAATCCTGCTATCGGATTCATCTCCTTTCTGTTTCAGCTCCCTTTGTTGTTTTATTAATTCTAACGTGTCTGATGTAATCCATGGCTTAAGTTGCTTTTTCTTGGTCGGAATGAAATCTTTGGCTGCAGTTATCAAGATATCTCTAGCTTGTACTGCCAGTTCATCAGGTGTCATTTCTTCTTGTACAGACATCAAGACCCCAAAGCGATTCCTAACTTCTATGTTGTATGTGTCCGGTATTTTTGTGAGATCAAAACGAAGTGGCCTTGGTCCTCGGGTAAGCTTTTTGAGTTTTAATTTCAGATCTGCTTCTAATAACTGATGATCTGTATCACAGTCTGCACTTCGTAGGGTTTTTGCAGATGTTATGCTTGATCTCCATCTTCTTTGTATTAAAATATAATCTATCTGATTTTTGGTAATATTGTCCGGAGACTTCCATGTGAAGAGTCTTCTTGGATGTTGTTTAAAAAGTGTGTTGGCTATCGTTAACTCATTTTCTGTGCAAAATTCAATTAATTTGTCACCTGCATCATTTCTATTTCCTAATCCAAATTTTCCTAAAACGTGTCTCTCATTTTCAGCTCTGCAAGTCTACAGTGCCGATAAAGTGCTTGGATTATTGTACAAACAAATTCTCTTGGTCGCGTGTGTAACCACTCATGCACCACCTGCTGTATCTCTTCATCAGACGGAAAAGTTTTGAAACTTCCTACTCTACTCTAACACTTGCTGGATGACACGCATGCATCACCATACTGGACTTTCATTCGTCGATGAATTTCTATAGACTGATTGATTGACTGACTTAGGAACCGACATCACAGCATTCGGGGCATTCGCTCCGTCCCCATCCTCAGCAGCCGGCGAAGAGTTCCAACACTAATAGTACCAGTAGCAATCTGTCTGTCTCGCCTTTCTCTAAGCGTCGATCGTCGGCCTGATCCCCTCGTCACCCCTCGCTATCGCATTCTTGCCAGACCATGGTGATCCATTTGCTCCTCCGAGGTGTACACGTGCTCCCACAAGGCCGCAACCACGTCCTGCCTTATCATGCATCAATACTTCACCAAGTTTTGTAGAGCCAGCCAATCTGTCCACCTGTTCATTCCCCAGCATACCAGCATGCCGCGGAGAAAAGATCCAGACAATGCTTGTCGCTCGTGACTTCCGAAGTGAAGCAAGCCTCGCTGCACGAAGCTTACCTGTCCTCACCCTACTCAGCATGCTTTCTGAGTCAGTCACAATCACGATGTGTGTATATATCGTATTCTCCATCCAGCGGAAAGCTGCACTGACCGCCTCCACCTCCATTCTTAAGCTAGATGTTGTGGTATCAGATGCCAGGCTCTCCTGCACCAAACGTTGACCATCAGCTTTTGCTAAGAACCCCCAGGCATTTCTCCTGCCTCTCAACACCGACCCATCTGTGTAGATAATCACATCACCCGGGCGAGCATTATCCTGAATTAGTTGCTGGATTTCCACTTCCGTGGCCCCAGCTGGCCACTCAATGCATTCCCGGCTCAATGTGATTATAACTCTGCACAAGTCTGACTGCTCCGCTAGCATTCTGACCCACTCCTCCCCTCGCCTAATGTTCTCCAAGATGCACACCTGTCTGTATCCCCCGCCTGAAGCCATCCATTTCCGTCTTATCAGTCGCTGACCCTTAACTGTGTCCAGCGCCTCATGCAACGGGTGATCTGTGTCAGCAGCTACTCTGAGGTATGCCTTGGCCTGCATCACCTTGAGCCTACCAGCAAAAGTCGGCAGACCAAGGATGTAACGCATGCACACTACTGGGATGTCTCTGGTGCATACCAGAATGACCCGCATAGCTTCGTTCTGTATGCGCTCTAATTTCACCAACTCACTCTTTGAGACAGTGAGCAGTCCTAGTCCATAATCAATCACTGAGAGGATCAAGTGCTGGTATAGTGTGAAAAGTATTCTCTGCTCTGTGTCCATTGCAGCCATAGTTTTAAGTGCATTGAGTCCCTTTTGAGATCTTGTCACAACCGTCTCCACATGGTCCTTGAAGGACAGGCTCCTGTCAAATGTGATTCGCAGATACTTCAGTTTGTTCTCTCTGTTGTCGCTTCTACCATCTATCGTGAGGTTTGGGACATTAGTTCTCACAATCCTGTTGTCCAGAGAGCACCACAAAACAGCTCCTTTTTCTGGGTGGATGACAGCACTCATTTCAGTGCACCAGTCAATCAATTTGTCTTCTCCTGGGCTGTTTGCTCCCTATCTTTCCCCTGCCCTATCTTTCCCCTGCCTATATGCAAGAATATCATCTGCAAATGTTAGTATCCTTCCAACCCCTGGTGCTTCTAGGTTTGCAATCTTGCTCGTATACACGTTACAGAGCACCGGTGAGATTGTGGATCCTTGTGGCAGTCCCTGGATTAAAATATGTGGCTGAGGTCCATGCACCCAGACGGAGAGCAACCTGACGAGAGTGCAGGACTGGCCGCTATCCAGTTCATCAACCAGGGATTGACCCTCTTCTCCATCAGCGCGGTCATCAAAATATCATATCGAACATCGAACTCTATTGTACGCACCCTCGAGAATAAGCGCTACCGCCATTGTTTCTACTAGGTCGCACCCCTTCATGGATTAAAAAAAAAGGATAGCAGAACACCGCTCCTCTTTGGTGCATGTCAAAGGCAGGACGGCCATCTTTTAAACTGTCCTTATGATGTTCACCATTTTTGTCCCACAGTCATGTCACTTGCTTATCACTCTTGACATCCTTAACAACAATATTAACAGGTTACAAGACAATGGCAAGGTTATTGTAATTTCTATCAGACTTTTAAAGTTTTCATTTGAAGCCTCCTCTTGTGTGCACACACGCACGCATTTGTATATATACCAGCACAAGGATCTCAGGATTGTTGTAAAGTTGGTGGGTTCCCTAATGTTGTAGTGAGTTTGCAACAGTTTATTGTTCACGTCATCAAACTGTTGTAGTATCCGCTTAATTTATCAGTTTGTTGTAGTGTGATGAAAGTTTCATGTTTAACTCATGAGTTTGTTGTAGTGTGACGCAAAAGTTTTATGTTTAACTCATGAGTTTGTTGTAATGTGATGCAACAGTTTCATGTTTAACTCATGAGTTTGTTGTAATGTGATGCAACAGTTTCATGGTTAACTCATGAGTTTGTTGCAGTGTGATGCAACAGTTTCCTGTTTAAGCATCAATTTATTATCATGAAGTGGCAGTTTATAACATTAACATATCCCATAACTTTACTAATTAACATCCCACCCAAAACATACATAAAAAATAGTTTATTATAAAAAGAAACAAAAACAGAAGCTAAAATAATTATTGCCAATATGCCATCACATTCTACAACATCACACATACACAATCTTAAAATAAGCTACTTTTGAACAAGGAGCAAACATATTAATAAAATATTTAATTAACATCTGAAAGCAAATAAAGGACAGATAATTATCCCTGTACCTCATGCACACTTTTTGCAATGAAAGACAAAGAGAAACAAAATAATAAAGAAAACAACATGAAATTAACATAATATATCTACGTTGTATGTGTGTGTGTGCGTTGCTACTATAATTTAAAACTCTCACCACTATACAGAAATAACATAGAATGTAAAGTTAGCAGTGTGAAGTGCGGGGCCTTGTGTGTTCACAAAAAAATGCAAAGGGCCTTTTTACACACCTTAATGCGCATGGGCATATGGTCACAGTGATGAAGTGGTCGAGCCGTTTGCCTCGCGCTCCGAAGGTCATGGGTTCGATTCTGGACTACATTCTTTGGTTCACGAGTGCATTTTTCTCTGAGACTTCTGGGGGTCATCGCTGGAGCTACGGAGTTCATGCTTTGTGCGATGCTTTTGGCAGACTGCCCTGCGGAACGGAAAGAGACCGAGTCATATGGGATCACACCCGGTGAAACGAAGTCGATCCTCTCGACTTTTAAGACTTTTTAAAGGGCATATGGTGCTAGCCCCATATTTGTACAGGCACTCAGTGGGTGGTGATGTCACTACCACAGCTACTGAATTCACATCTGTACAGAGAGATATGTGTTTCTCTTTCATTTTCTCTGTAACAACATGTCTGCTGCAGTTTTAAAGGTGTTGTGTTTCCATTGTGAAGTTACTTGAGAACTTTCCAGTTGCTGCTGTTTTTCCTTTATTTGTTGTTTTTTTTTTGGGGGGGGGGGGGGGGGGGGGGGGGGGGGGGGCACATGCTCGCTTTGAACTCAAGCGTAGTCTATACAAACTATTTATAGTAGTGATGAACTGAATTTTGCATGTGGATTAGCTTTCCTTATTAACAGTGCCCCTCACCATCAGGCGAACCTACTCCGACTTCATAGGTACTTGTAATTAATCTCCCCAAGTCAAGGATAACAGGTCAACATTTTAGTCCAGCTGTCCGGTGTAGGGGATGAACTGCTAACCTCGGCATCAGCACCCCGGCTGTTTATGAATACACGTTCTTATCCATTCGGCCATGTGGACCTGCTTGTTTTCTTTAGAATTAGGACAAGCCCTCCACCTCCATGTTCTTTCTAGTGTTTTGCTGATCCATCTGTAAATGCATGGATCCAGATGCTACCTGGGTAATGTTCTGCATTTTATCTGTCGATGTTGATTTACTTAGCTGCAAGTCTTTATTTCAGCTCAACTGTCTAAAAATTTTCATAACATCAGTTCAATCCATGAGTTAACTCTCTCTCTCTCTTTAGTTTAGTCAATGGATCAACACCACGGCACACGAGTGTAACCCATAAGTGCTCCGTTCTCCTCTTAACTTAAACCTAAGTCTGAAGAAACTCAGCTCAATGCATGAACTCCATAGCACCGGCGAGGATCCTGAAATACTTTGGGTAGATTTTTAACTCGAAATTTTGCCCAGGCAGCGCTGTTAGGCTACTCTTTTTCGATTCCCAACTGCCAAGGGATTTTTTACGTGCGCAACAATACACACGGGCATCTGATCTCACTACCAGAAGCCAGGGGAAATGTTATTACTAGAAGTCTACGTGAAAAAAAAAATCCCGGTCCTTACCGGGGCCTAAACCCGGGACCTCCAGCACTCGAGGTGGACACCATACCTTGAAGACCATGCAGGCCCCCCCCCCCCCCCCCAACTCTCTCTGAAGTGGGCAAGGAGATAGATGGTCATGAGGGTAGCTGTTCATGACTTGAATGTAGTTGCAATATTGTAGTTGAATGTATGTGAGGTTCATTTCAAATAAGTTTACTGTAGCACATATCAGTGCATGTATAAAATAAAGTAAAATGGGCAAGGGATGTTTAATTGGTTCTCAGTCTTGTTTTCCTATAGCTTTACTTCTTAAAATACAATTGCTGATTCTAGGTAGCTGCGCCGATTCTAGGTAACTGCTGATTCTAGGTAACTGCTGATTCTAGGTAACTGCTGATTCTAGGTAACTGTGCTGATTCTAGGTAACCACACTGATTCTATGTAACAGTACTGATGCTATGTAATGGTGTTGATTCAGTGTAACCATGTTGATTCTATGCAATTGTGCTGATTTCAAGTAACTGTGCTGATTCTATGTAACCGTGCAGATTCCAGATAGCCACACTGATTCTAGACAGCCAGCTGATTCTATGTAACTGTGCAGATTCCAGGTAGCCACACTGATTCTAGACAGCCAGCTGATTCTATGTAACCGTGCGGATTCCAGGTAGCCACACTGATTCTAGACAGCCAGCTGATTCTATGTAACCGTGCAGATTCCAGATAGCCACACTGATTCTAGACAGCCAGCTGATTCTATGTAACTGTGCAGATTCCAGGTAGCCACACTGATTCAAGGTAGCCATGCTGATTCTATGTAACTGTGCGGATTCCAGATAGCCACATTGATTCCAGGTAGGTGTGTTAATTCCAGGTAACCATGCTGATTCCAGAAAATCATGATTCTAGGTAACCGTGCTGAATATATGTAACCATGATGATACTATGTAACCATGCTGATTTGATATAACCTTGTCGGTTCTAGGTAACCATGAAGCATGAAAAATAAAACTAATTAGCAAACAGCTTTCATCAATTATCCGAAAAGTTCAGAACAGTGAAATGAACTTCAGTATCCAGTTTTCTTTCAGCAGGAGATACATAATCATACTCAACGTTAATAGATATGAAATTTCTAATAGTGCTAACAAATAATGAAAATTCTAATTACATTAACAGACAATGACATTTGTAATAATGGAAATTATTACATTAACAGCTGATGAAAATATTAATGTTAACAGCTGGTGGAAATTCTATGTTAACAGCTGGTGTAAAGTCTAAGAATATCAACAGCTATTGGAAATTCTAAACATGTTAACAGCTGGTGGAAATTTTAATAACATTGACAGCTGATGGAAATTTTAATAATGTTTACAGCTGATTACAATTCTGATGTTAAGGGATTATGGACATTTTAAAAATAGAAAAAGCTGAAGAAAATTCAGATTTTATGAGATAATGAAAATTCAAATAATTCTAAAAGGTGATGGAAATTCTAATAAATTCTAACAGGTTATGGAAACTCTAAAAATTCTAACAGATCACATAAATTCTAATAATTCTAACAGTTCATGGAAATTCTAATAATTTTAACAGATTATTTTAATTCCAACAGATTATGGAAATTCTAATAATTCAAACAGATTATAGAAATTCCAACAGATTATGAAAACTCTAATGCTAACAGCTGATGGGATTTCCAAAAAGTGCTTCATCAACACCAAGCAATTCCCCAATGTGGCAAGCATACTGGCCAACATCCACATAAACATACAGGAACTTTTTGTTCATCCTCTAATGAACACTCGTACATCCTTTCATCCTTGTTTACATTTGCCTGGAATTAGCCAATCCCTGCAATTGTTGTTCCTTACATGAACCACGTGTGACCTACTGTACTTGCCTGCCAAGACAGGGGTTAGAGTTCAATCATCAGTAAAGGTGGGAATTACTTTTTTCTGATCAGTAAGGCTCTGGGGTCGACCCAGATTTATACAAATGAGTACCAGACCATTTCTAGAATTTTCTGGGAAGGAATGGCCACCCTCACCTCATATGTTGCATATGTGAAGTCCTACAATTGCACATTCTTAGGGCAGCATCTGCTACAGGACTAACTTCACCTTTATGTATCACGCTAGTTTCTGCTGATCCAGTAGAGTGCCCCTGGGTTTGATATTCAGAGATCTTTCATCTGGCCACAGAATCAGCCTTTCTGAGAATTATAGGTCTGTTAACAAAGTACCAG
This sequence comes from Cepaea nemoralis, assembly GCA_014155875.1. Lineage (NCBI taxonomy): Eukaryota > Metazoa > Mollusca > Gastropoda > Stylommatophora > Helicidae > Cepaea > Cepaea nemoralis. The sequence goes on from JACEFZ010008276.1 coordinate 322,724, forward strand.
TTCTTTGGCCAGGAAATATATGATTATTTATTTGGAGGTCGGCAACCCTAATCTTCCCACATGGCTCCTTGGGATGTTTGGCTGTGCCCCAAGGTGACAAAGCTAAAAGGGACCCAATTTAAGTGCCAAAAAGACATACAAAATGCGATGACCACTGTATTCCATGCCCAAAAAGGCATACAAAATGCGATGACCACTGAATTCCATCCCCAAAAAGGCCTTCCTGAAATGCTTCCAACAATCACGTGACTGCAAGGAAAAGTGTGTACAGACCCAAGAAGAGGACTTTGAAGGGGATCGGGGATTCAGATCCCCAGGTGAGTAACTGTATTTTTCCTGACTAAAGTTACACAAAGCTGTAGAATGTGCTCTGCAACTTTAGACCACACACATTCATGCAAGGCCAATTTGAAGTTTTGTCTACATGTGGCTACTGAATCAGCTATGTTCTCATTCTAGGTTTAGCGATAGTCAATTACCAATTCCTTTCCAAAAAATAATGACAGAGAGCAAGAGAGACAAAGAAAGAGAGAGAGATATGAAGAGAGGGAGAGCGAGAGTGAGAGATAATGTAAGTATGAGTAAATGTTTGTTAGTGTGTTTGTGATTTGAGTGGGTATATGTGCATGTGAGGGAGTGTGTGTGTGTGTATATGTGAGTTATCGAGTGGATGTATAACTGTGTGAGTTTGTGTACATGATGTATGAATATGTGTATGCATGTGTGTGTGCACAAGGTTTGCGTGTGCATCACTGCCTGTCTGTCTCAAGACATGGTAATATGCATTGTCTATGTTCACAGCATTCATTTGACAATGTTCTTTCTATGTGAATGTAACATACACTATACGTAATTGATGTATGAAAGATGAGTGGTTGAAAGGGCTGAATATAAGATGGGCCTGCTGCCCAATTTGTGACCCTTTGAAATAAAAGTTTATTCATTCATTCAACATCCTTGGGTTAACCACTTGCACTTCTTCCCATGCCTGTCCTGAAGCACACATCAGCAATCATGACTCTCAAGTCTGAAAATTAATTCATCTGAGCGCACATCAGCAATCATGACTCTCAGGTCTGAAAATTAACTCATCTGAGCACACATCGGCAATCGTGACTCTTAAGTCTGAAAATTAACTCATATGAGCACACATCGGCAATTATGATTTTCAAGTCTGAAAATTAACTCATCTGAGCACACATCAGCAATCATGACTCTTAAGTTTGAAAATTAACTCATATGAGCACACATCGGCATTCATGATTTTCAAGTCTGAAAATTAACTCATCTGAGCACACATCTGCAATCACGACTCTCAAGTCAGAAAATTAACTCATCTGAGCACACATCGGCAATCATAACTCTCAAGTCTGAAAATTAACTCATCTGATATTTTGATGAGGCTGGTGTTGCTTCAAGACCTGTCCTACACCGCCAGGTATGACAGACAGTAATGACAGGTGTTGCTTATGTTGTTATCTATTGCCCAGCTGAAGTTTTCCACATACATGGTTCGCTGTTGCCCGCCACTCACTCGTACATAAAAACCATACATGTGAGCTTGCAAGATAACTCTGACACATGATTCTGTTATCAGTTATTAGTTGGGGTATCTTCATTGCACTCCGGACATGTCCATAGGTGCTCAGATCCTCCCCCCAGCATATGCATCAGCGTCCGGTGGCTAATAGTGCCAGTTCTGTGTTGGTTGACGAGGCGCTTTGTTTTCCCGATGTACCTCTCGCGTCTGGCTGTGCCGATTCTTACTCCCAAGTCTTTCATCCTGGACAGCGATGTGGAATCACTGACGTCAAAGTCCTCTGTTCTCGCCATATCTTTGAGGACGTTAATAACATCGGCATGATACATGATTCTGCATACACACATACCACATGCTGCATATACCAGAACAGCGAAGCAAGGCATTCAACAATTTCCAATATTCCTGCAGTTTGACTACTGTGTACATATCAATAACTATATAAACATTTACACTACATTTCCTTCAAAATAGTTTCTTTCGGAACTACACACTTTTGCAAACATTCATACAGCTGCTGAAATATTCCTGGAATCCATTCATTGAAACTTCTGAGAAATAATGCACCAATACAAGCGGGAAGAAGCATGGGCAGGGTGGATATAGTTAATAAAGTACAGTCACTGATGTCGGGTAATGTCAAGACTCTGACACCAGCCTTACATGAATGAGGAGTGAAACCTGGCCAAGATTGCCCATGCTGCCTTGAAGGCCAAGACAGGAGACATCATAACCACACCTTCGAAGCAATGAACCTGCGTGGCAATGCTAAATGTGTAGTGATGCTGTACGACATAGGTTCTCTCAGCTTTCTTGTTGCTCTGGTGATCATGTCCTCGACATTTACAGACCTTCACAGAAACGCTTGTGCCGCTCAAAAACTTATAATTTCTTCATTGCGATTATCACCATATGCTTTCTGAAGCAAGGTTTAACATATCAGGGGATGACTTCTCAAACAAACTACCAAAATTGGACATTTGCAGGTTGTTCAATCGAGGACATTTTCAACTTCAGCGATGCAATGTGCACCACACACAAACTTCTATCACTCTGCTTTGAGCAAATAAATGAGAAGGTTACATCAACAATCTTATTTGCTCAAGGTTCCCAAAGTGGCATAGGACCTCAACTAAGGCCAAGCCCCTATGCAGACTTGTTCATAATTGGCTGGGTTTTACAACTACACTTTCCTGTGGCATGAGGCAGTCAGTCTCACACTAGCCCTCCTGACTTAGTTACCTCTTACAATATGCATGGTGGTTTAGTGTTACTATCCCTTGCTTCCCTCATGAACCCCGCTAACATTGGGCGGGTCAAGGTTACTACCCCCTTAGGTAAATATAATTGATAAGACATACAGCTCAAGACAATTACTACCTTTGTGGACAAATGAAAACAAATTATTCTGCACCTCAGAACAGGACACAATAGATTACACTACCACACGTATAAGACATTCAAGATTGGTGAATCAGCCATGTGCACAGCAGATCACATACTCCAGGATTGCACAAAATATGACATATCTAGGTAAACCTTCTGGCCTAGAGAGACGACAGTGGAAGATAAATGAATGGGCCACTGGGTGAACTAAAAACGACAGTGAAGTTCATACAAGAGACAACACTGCAGTGATAGACAAATTTCAAGCGAACAAAAGAAGAAGAAATTGATAAGACAGTAGCAATCCTTTTAACAAGGCTTTGCTTTCTTAGGACAGTTTGAAGCAACCCCATAGATGAATAATTACAGTATCAGATGGTAATCAGAAGAGAGGCACAGAAACCACTGTGACGGCCGGAAAGATCAGTGAAGAATAAGCAGAGGCAGACTAAGAACAATGATCCTCCATGGACTGGGTTAATGACATGGAGGAATATCATCAGTGCAACTGATTCAGAACACCAGGAGTTGAGATGCATGAATGCTGTTGCCAGTTGGCAAGACATACAATGATGAAGATGATTATAAGAGGTACACATGCAACATGATATGGTTGCAATTCATTCTGTAATAAGCATGCCATTGTACTAATGAACTAATTAACTTTCGTGAGCTGGCAGCGGCAAACTTCATACAGTTAAAACAATAAATACAAATAAGCCACAGCTCATTCCAATTTTTTCAAATATAACCACATAAACATGTTTAAAGTCTGACAAACTATGGCTAAAATGACAGAAACATTTTTGATCGAAACACTGAAATAAAACAAATGTTCCACAGCATGATTTTTAAATCTGGAAGTTAATGAGTTAATTTGTTTGAATGCTGGTATAACATAATATAGCTCAACTCATTCTGCATGTAGCAACTCCTCCTAATTATTACCGTAACTGTTACCTGTTACTTCTTTCAATCCCATCAGACTCACAAAGTATGATGAGAAAGGTGAAGACAGGCATGCTTCGGGCAGAGTGGCAGGCTTCCATTCCCCGGGATATGCAGGTTAGTGGGAAATGAGCAGGTGGACAGACTGGCTGGGTCTGCACTCCTTGAGATGTATTGGTGCTTGAGAAGGCAGACGTGGTCGGCGCCCTTTGGAATCATGTGTATAGTGCACAAGAACAATTTGATCATCACAACTTGGAGAGAATGGTGCTGCAGGGAATGACCAGAGAATCTGGCCGACACCCAGGACTCTGAGGACAGGCCAGACAGACACATAAACAGACTGCTTCTGGTCCATTGGTATCGGGACTCTTCGCTGGCTGTTGCAGATGAGGGCGGAGCACGTATGGGAAATGTCCAGAGTGCTGTGATCTCGGTTCTTGACTCAACTAAACTCACTCCCATATTAGAAAATCATGAAGTTATCTCTCGTTGACACAAGTATTTGTTATTTGAAAGAAACACTACCCCAGGTTGGAAAGAGTTAATAAGTTCAAATCACTGACCTTTTTCTAGAATGTTTTGTCTTATTTCCGATAACCCACTTTCTGTCAAGAGAGCGGCAGTTGCATAGTGCGGGCTGATGGTCATGAGCTTGAATTCCCTTCAAGGCTGCGATTTATTTTCACTGACCTTGGTTTCTCTGGTTGGCCTAGCATAAAACAGGTACTGAGAAATGTTCTGGAAAGTAAAGATATTCAGGGTGATGTTGGCGACATCACCCATCAAATGCAAATTGATCTTAAAACATGGTGCTAGTATAATACAAACGATGCTTAGGAATCCATGCACTGCGGTAAAATGCTCCTATATGAGACTGGTTCAGTTATGGAGATATCTGAACGCAATATATATTTGTCAACCAGACCAAACTAAACCCTATCAATATTAGTCGGAGGCCGACCCAGCTTTGTGAAGACTGTACCGGTCAAGAATAAAAGACAGTAAGTATAAGCACTGGTCACCTCACCTTATCAAGCAATGACCCAAAATATGTGAATTCTTAACTGATAACATCCCCTCCCTACCTTTACCTTTTGACTTGTATGCACTGAATGGTCTAAATAACTATAATATCCCAATATTTTCAATGACAAATAATTTCCACGGAACTCCAATATAAATTCACTCCAATATACGTGAGTTTATATTAGTTATACACATCACACACAACCGTTTATTCATAAAAGTGTACATTTCATGTAATGGATGGACAATGATAAATGAGGATCCAAGAAAACAATTTCAAAATGGTCACGAATTCACAGCTTCGACTATCTCTCAAACATGTAAAAACCACAATACCACGCTAGCTAGAAAAGGGCCTCAAGTGCTCCAGCTGTATCTCTAATGCAATCCTTTGTTCCATCACTTCTTGGAGCTCCTGGTTCAGTTCGCTATTAAGCCGAGTCAGCATTGTATTCCGTTCTCGGTGGGTCCGAACTGCTATTTGTATGTCTCTCCTGTCCCGACTGCCCTGTCTGTGGAATAAAACAGAGCGATTTGTTAACTAGAAAAACTGTTGCCAATATATTTCTGACAAGGGCAAACTACCCTCTTTACAGATGCCTAGACAATCCTGTTTTATCAATTTACTGATTAAATGCCATGGGATGATTAATTGTCTTAAGAGACTTCCCATATTTGCCATGGGCTTATATACTGTAGCTTTCACTATGCAACCCCCTTTAATTTGCAATATAATACAACATATTTAACAACTTTAAAGTCATAATTGTGACATACTCCATCTTCCCATTTTCTGGCATCCATTTTTGTTAAGTTCAAACCTACTTTTTATGTGGCAGTGAAACTATTAACCACGATCATGGATCATGTGAGATGGGGAAACATGACGAACATGGTAAGTACAAAGAACCACTTACAGAAAATATGTGTGTATGGGCCTGTTCCTTTGATGGATGCGACTACTGGACAATGAGCAATAAAATTGTGAAGAAACTGGAGGCAACAGAGATGTGGGTAGTGAAAAGAGTGTTGAGAATACTGTGGACATAAAGGAAAATAAATGCTCTGGTACTTACAGTTGCAGATGTTACTAGATTACACCATCAAAGTGATAAGAGAACGGTGAAATTTATGAGGGAGATCAACAGAAGAGGTGGAGTTGAGAAAGTAGCCCTATGTTGGAAAATACCATGGAAAAGAGACAGAGGAAGACAAGATGATTGCAAAGCTTAAACAACTGGGCAACACATATTATTTTTAAAAGTTAGTTGCATACCCTTTATCTTTATCTTTATCGTTAGTTGCATACCCTTTATCTGTATCTTTATCTTTATTTTCAAAGGATTAAGAATTGGGCACGCAGGCCCGTCTGACATTCTGCCCTTCTTCTCTATTTCCTCTCATACATTCTTTCATTCAAGTGGCAGTCAACTCTAGCCTATTTTGACTGTCTGCAATTTCTCGTAAAGTTTACGTTCAGTAGTTTGCTTTTGCTTTCTGAATTGACTGGCACTCATATCATTGTACAAGGGGGGGCTTCAAACGAAAACCTTAAAAGTGTGACAGAAATTACAACCATACTATTGTCTCGTAACCTGTCAATATTGTTAAGGATGTCAAGAGTGTTGAGTACATGATATGACGGTGCAGATGAACAGAGGATGTCATAAGGACTGTTTTAAGATGGTCACCCCACTTTTGATATGCACCAAAGAGGAGCAGCATTTTGCTATCTGTTTTTTTTAAAAAATCAGTGAAGTGGTGAAACCTATAGAAATAATTCCACAGTGAATGAAGGTCCAGTATGGTGATGCATGCCTGTCAGTCCAACAAGTGTATAAGTGAAGTAGTAAGTTTTGACCTACAATGAAATCCAAACCACGTGGACTTCTGAGTAAAGGTGTCCTTTTGCATCATGACAATGCTCAATCCCATACTGCCAGTGCAACTGTTGAAACCATCAACGACCGCCACTTTCAGCATGTACCATATCCCTTGTACTCGCCAGACCTTGCCCCAAGTGATTTCCACCTGTTTGAACAACTCAAAGAGTCAATGGGAGAAAAATGATTTCATGTGACCCCCCCCCCCCCCCCCCCCCCCCCCCCCCAATCTGCTACCAAATCGCCCACAGCTGTACTTTGAATGTGGTATGTGGGATTGTGAATCGCTTATATAAACCCTTCTCCACAGAGCAGCAGCAAATTCATCAAAATATCGCATGACAGAGAGTCACGACAGCCGATATCTGCTCCATGCCTGGCTCCTGAAGAACAACAACACAGCCTAATAAAACAACAAAAGAGTCCACAATACACACCTGACTGCCAAGGCAGGTTTTGGGTGAGGCTTCTCTGTAACATCATCATCATCAGCCAAGTCTTTGTCCACTGCAGCAGCTGGTAATGTTTGGTTCACTTCTGTGCAACAAGCAGAAGAATGCAGTGAATATTTCTCATACACTAATCACAGGTAATTAGAACCCATACATAGCATACAGATTCTATTTTGTGTGTGCCTTCACTCGCTTTGAACTCAAGAATAGTCCATCACTACAAACTTCTAGTGCACTGCACTGATTTTTATGTGTGGATTAGCTGTCCCTATTACTTGCCAATAGGAAATACCAAGTTAGGTATGTGTAGATCATGTGAAAAGATGAGACATACTCAACACAGACACAGTGTACATATACAACAGACTCCATGAAGGTGAACATAAATCGTGTGAAAATCCCCAAAACAAGAGACAAATCCAAAAAATATATTATAATAAATAATCAAATAAAAATAAGTATTCTAGGACACAACAAACGACGTTTCGAATGAATAAATCCTCATCAGGAACGAAACAACACAAACAGATCTAAAGAAAAAACAGAACATTATAAAATAATATTGAAACACAACTCCTTCGTTGTCAAGATGGCACAAAGGTTGAGTTCAGTTCGGTTTTGAAAGGTACTCTTTTTCTACAAAGGTTGAGTCCAATGCAGCTGTTAAAAGTGCCAGAAAAGAAATGTGTATCCGAAGTTGTGCAAACAGTCAGATATGAATAAATAGAGGGAAGTCAGTAGAGTTATACAGTGGTATCTACAACAGTATTGATTCCTGTTGCAGCCGTTGTTTCTCCTATTACTCACCATCAAGCGAGTGATTGGGTTGCTATTTTTGAAATTGTTGCCCGGGAATGTTAAAACCTTTAACAGCTGGGCATTTAATGATATCAGCAGCATGGAACTTCAATAACAGAACAGAGAGGATTGGGCAATCATGATTGTCAGTTGCTCCAGACTTGGCATCAGAAGAAACAGTTGCCAGAGCAACGAACGTAAGGCCTACCTACTCTTTATCATTTCTAACTGCCAAGGAGTATTTAATGTGAGCAATATGGGACCTGCTATTTTTGTTTGCCCTAGTCTAAGCATCTGAACCACTTCCTAAGGGAGAAGTGTGACATCTCTGGATTCTTCTTGGAAAAATTCTGTCCAGGACAAATGTTCCTCAATGTTAATTCAAGTCTAGTTACTTCAGTCTCACACTCTGAAGTTTGTGCGTATGTTCTGGGACTGCATCATTCAGACCACGAAAGCAATGTTTCTGCAGATCCATGGGGGTCATTACTGGAGCTACAGAGTTTGTGCTTTGTTCAATGCTCTTGGCGGGTGGACTGCCATTCTGCGAGAGAGAGTCTGACCCAGATGGGATAACATCTGATGCAATAAAGTCCATCCTCTGGCCTTCAATGTTAACTCAGAGATGAACATCATGCTTTTGGGTCCCTCTGATCACGGAGAAGAAAATAATGACAAAAATATTGTCCTTTCAGAACAGAATCTTGGATGGCCATGACCAAGAATAAAGTCTGAAGAAACAAATACAACAAAAATGAAGAACTTACCTTGCAGAAAGTCTGTGGGAGGGATGGCAGGCGCTGCTTGCGTCTGAAAAACAAAGGAAACATTTGAATAACGAAGACACAAACAATAGATTGCACGATTTATTGCCTGGCATATTTCGCTGCATCTCGTCAGGTACATACTGCAGAAATCACACAACTTACGTGAATTAACTAGATAAATCCTTCAAGTCGAAATATACACATATTCGCACAGTAATGTCAATTATCTACCACGTTAATTTTAAGCTGACTAACATGTCTTTCTGTTTGCACAATTCTGGCTTGCGTTGATAGATCATAATTGCTTCTGCAAATTTTAACAAGCGAGTATTTTGTGTGTTAAACAACACGCGAAATGCAGTGTTTCTGTCCACCGTATGGCCACTGTCGACAATGTGCCTACCGATTGAAGACGCCGGGAGCTTCCTGTGTGTTGACCCCACGAGGCTAGCATCTCGTGTGTGTTGTATCTTGTTGACCCATTGAGGTATGTGTTCTGACACCCGTTTGTTAAGTTGTCTCTCTGTTCTACCAATGTAAACGGCCTGGCATCTACATGTGAATTGGTAAATACAATTGTTTGTGGCATACAGAGGAACAGGCTCTTTGACTGCTGGTGTAGGAATCAGTACGGTTTTAAATCTAATGACTGGAGTTGCCGCACAGAATGTTCGGCCTACTGCTGTAGTAAGCTGGTCTTGAAGACGTTGCATTACGTCATCCCCTCGAAAGGTTAGCTGGATGAATACCTTGAGTTTAGGGACTGTAGTTACGTCTGCTTTGGGTTTGGGCTGTTGGCAGTGGCGCTTTATAAATCCTGTGGAGTACCCTATTCAGGTTTAAGACATTCTTCAGAGTTTCAAATTCCTCTGTCAGTGTGTCCTGGGTGTATATCTTTCTATAGCACGGTCAAACAAGGTCCGTACTAAGCCCCGTTTGTACTGGACAGGTGTGAAGCTCTGAAAATTTAGGTATTGGCCAGTCCATGTCCCTTTGCGATACACCGATCTTTGAATTGTTCCGTCTGCTCTACGTCTCATTAGAATATCTAGGAACGGTAACTCTTCGTTGTGTTCGTGTTCCATAGATAGAGAGATGTTTTTATGCGTCTTGTTCATTGTGGCCTGGAACGATGTTGCTTGTAGCTCGTCTGTGGTGATAATTAGTATATCGTCCACATAACGACGGTAAAAGGCCAAGTTGTTGATGTCTGAGGATCTCTTTTCTTCTAAGTGTGCCATGAAGATGTCCGCTAGAATAGGACCAAGAGGACTCCCCATGGCCACTCCGTCAATTTGGCGGTATGACTTAGTTAGAAAATTGAATTGTATGTTGGTGGTACATAGTAGTAGTAGCCTCTCCAGAATAGGTGTTGGTATGCCTAATTTTAGTTGTTTGTCTTCAATGCGTTCCCTTATTATTTTCACTGTCTCCTCTAATGGAACGTTAGTGAATAGGGAGGATAAAAAAAAAAAAAAAGGAAACATTCATGGCTAAGATCATCAAAGCGATGTTATGACACTCTTAAACACCATGAGGTGTACTGGGTTCATGGTCCCAGCCTCTATTATAAGACAATCGGCACTTAAAGGGTAATATAATTAACATCATGCCTTTACTTCCCTGGACATTTCCTAGTTTCTATTTTAGGCTGCGCCAACCAGGAAGCCCTGGTCAAAGAAATAACATCACCACCTTGAAGGGGTTTAAACCCATGACCACCGAGCTGGTGGCAGGCTAGTAGAATTTATAAGGGTTAGTTAGTTGCATATCCTTTACAGGACACCGCAGTTAACCACAGCATCTTTTGGCTGTTTGTGATTTCTTGGCAAGTTTACGTTCAGTAGTTTGCCATTGCTTTCTGAACGACAGGCACTCATGTTTGTTTGAAACCAGCGCAAGGCGATCTGTTTCCAAATCGCCAACAGCTGTTTCAATCGCGGATTGCGAAATTATAAATTGTGTCTGTAACCCGTTCGCGACAGCTGGCTTAGAAGGGTAAAAAAGTTAGTTGCATATCCTTTTACATGACGTCGCAGTCAACCCCAGCATTTTATTTTGCTGTTTGTGTTCTCTTGGCAAGTTTATGTTCAGTAGTTTGCCAATATTTTCTGAACGACCGGCACCCATACTAATTTGTTTAAAAAAATGCAAGGCGGTCTGCTGCCAAATCACCCACAGCTGTGTTTCGAACATGGTATGCAGGATTACAAACATGGCATTACAAATTTTATATGCACATACATAACCCATAATAAATACATGTTTGAACATATGCACACCCACTCGCATGAACATACATTTTGTCTCCGTTCGCCAGCTTTGAACTCGAGCAGTCCATACATGTGCTACTACTACTTGCGGTTGCTACTGTCTGTGTCAGGGTTAGCTTTCCCTATTACCAGTGTCCCCCGCCATCAAGCGCACCCGCTCCAGCTTCTAAGGTACTTGTAATTTACATCAATGATGAGAAGTCAACATTTTAGTCCAACTGACCGACCGGTGCGAGGGTTGAACCCGCTACCTCAGCATCATCACACTGGAAGTTTAAAGGTGAGCTTGCTTATTACTTCAGCCATGTTGACCTCCATTATAAACAGACATAGATGTACAAACCCCTTCTCCATGTCATTACACACACACACACACCAACACATACTGACCTCTTTTGGAGACACTCGAGGCGGTACAGCTGGCGCAATGAGCTGTGAACCTGATTTAAAAAGAAAAAAATTTATCTATATTTAGTAAAGATTTGAGCACAACAATCATCAACTAACTTGACCTCACAACCACATCAACTAACTTGACCTCACACCACATCAACTAACTTGACTTCACACCCACAGAAGAGTAATAATAAATACTGCATATGAAGTTAAGATTTGAGCACAACAACCATCAACTAACTTGACTTCAAAGCCACATCAACTAACTTGACCTCACACCCACATCAACTAACTTGACCTCACACCCACATCAACTAACTTGACCTCACACCCACATCAACTAACTTGACCTCACACCCACATCAACTAATTTGACCTCACATCCACATCAACTAACTTGACCTCACAACCACATCAACTAACTTGACCTCACACCCACATCAACTAACTTGACCTCACACCCACATCAACTAACTTGACCTCACACCCACATCAACTAACTTGACCTCACAACCACATCAACTAACTTGACCTCACAACCACATCAACTAACTTGACCTCACACCCACAAAAGAGTAATAATAAATACACATATGAAGTTAAGATTTGAGTACAACAACCATCAACTAACTTGACTTCATACACACAAAAGAGTAATAATAAATACACATATGAAGTTAAGATTTGAGCACAGCAACCATCAACTAACTTGACCTCACACCCACATCAACTAATCTGACTTCATCCCTGAAGAGTAATAATAAATACACATATGAAGTTAAGATTTGAGTATCAACTAACTTGACTTCACATCCACAGACATGCTTCTTCCATGAGGTGGCCTGGGTGGCGGGGTCGGAGGGGCATGACTTTGAAACTGTCCTCCGCTAATATCATTTGGTCGTTCCGTGGCACCACCCGCACCAGACCCATCCAGACTGGACCCAGGGGGTGGCTGGAGCTGTCCTCTTATAACTGCCGGCACTAAACATAGACGAAAGATCAAACAGTTAATGTTGACAAGCCTGTTTTCAAACTCCAGTTAACAGTAGAAATGTCACAAACCAACATGTCTCGGAAACTGCAGTACTTTGGTCACGTTAAATGTCACAATGGTTTAGAGAACAGTAATGGAGGGCGTGGTGGCTGGAAGATGAAGCAGGAGAAAACCACCACTATGATGGACACAGGGCACATTTAAACACTCTAGGCATGAAATTGCATAAGGCAGGGAGACTGGTGAAGGATAAAATAAGAAGGGGGGCAGGGGGAAGAAGAGGAGAGACGGAGAGGAAGGAAGGGGGGGGGGAATGTTGTAAAGGTGAACGGTGGATTTCATTGCACCAGATCTTATCACATATGGCACAGTCTCTTTCCTCAAAGTGTCACACAAAGCATGAACTCTGTTGCTCCAGTGATGACCCCCAGGAGTCTCTGTGATATTCTCCAGCCTTCCCAGTGTTGAGGTTCTCACCAGGCAGCATCACCAGGTTCTCCAGCTTTCCCACTGTCATGAGGTTCTCCACCTTTCCCTTTGTCATGAGGTTCTCCAGCTTTCCCACTGTCATGAGGTTCTCAACCTTTCCCACTGTCATGAGGTTCTCCAGCTTTCCCACTGTCATGAGGTTCTCCAGCTTTCCCACTGTCATGAGGTTCTCCAGCTTTCCCACTGTCATGAGGTTCTCCAGCTTTCCCACTGTCATGAGGTTCTCCAGCTTTCCCACTGTCATGAGATTCTCCAGCTTTCCCACTGTCATGAGGTTCTCCAGCTTTCCCACTGTCATGAGGTTCTCCAGCTTTCCCACTGTCATGAGGTTCTCCAGCTTTCCCACTGTCATAAGGTTCTCCAGCTTTCCCACTATCATAAGGTTCTCCAGCTTTCCCACTGTCATGAGGTTCTCCAGCTTTCCCACTGTCATGAGGTACTCCAGCTTACCCACTGTCATGAGGTTCTGGAGCTTTCCCACTGTCATGAGGTTCTCCAGCTTTCCCACTATCATGAGGTTCTCCAGCTTTCCCACTGTCATGAGGTTCTCCAGCTTTCCCACTATCATGAGGTTCTCCAGCTTTCCCACTGTCATGAGGTTCTCCAGCTTTCCCACTGTCATGAGGTTCTCCAGCTTTCCCACTGTCATGAGGTTCTCCAGCTTTCCCACTGTTATGAGGTTCTGGAGCTTTCCCTCTGTCATGAAGTTCTGGAGCTTTCCCACTGTCATGAGGTTCTCCAGCTTTCCCACTGTCATGAGATTCTGCAGCTTTCCCAATGTCATGAGGTTCTCCAGCTTTCCCACTGTCATGAGGTTCTGGAGCTTTCCCGCTGTCATGAAGTTCTGGAGCTTTCCCACTGTCATGAGGTTCTCTAGCTTTCCCAATGTCATGAGGTTCTCCAGCTTTCCCACTGTCACAAGGTCCTCTAGCTTCATGATATGCCCTTAGAAATCACTCAACAGAAACAGGAAACCTCAGTCTGGGAAAGAATCGCATGGGACAGCATGAGAGACTTGACACAGTAAACACCCGGCACTACAGAACTAAGACATACAGCCTGCAACATGAGCCGCTGCCTGGTGAGGATTACACTTCTGTCTTCTTCTTCTATTGCCTGTTTTCTCCCAATGAAGCCAAGCCCTTTGTAGACTTGATCATGATTGCTTGGATTGTCCAGCTAAGGTTTTCTACAGGATGTGGTAATTAGTCTCAAGGCAACCTTCCTTAGTTGCTTCTCACATCTAATAAAACTGCATGATAGGTTATAGTGTTACTATTCTATGCTTCCTTTGTGGTCACAATAACACATGGGCCACACTCACAACTTAACACCTCCAAAATTTTGGTTTGCCTTTCACTGCTAGGGATGCATTCACAGCTACTCTGATCACCAGCCTTAGATCACACAGAGGTGTTTTTATCACTGCGCACAAACTTCACAGTTAGGATTTCAATATACATACACAACCGCACATGTAAATATTGTTATGGGGGACAGGTTTTCCCTAACTTAACATTTCAGAGGACAGCTGGCACGAACGAGGATTACTGTTGAAGATTTCCAAGTGTTGATTTACATGCACAGCACTCACATGGATCATCCACTTATTTACTAGCATGTATGATAGTTATCAATGACAAAGATTATCAAAGAAAAATATATCACATATCAAAGAGGGGGTAGCCATTATTAGATGTCTGCCTGGTTATGGTGTCTGCCTGGTTATGGTGTCTGACTGGTTATGGTGTCTGACTAGTTATGATGTCTCCTGGTTATGGTGTCTGCCTTAGACTCAGAACATACTGGGTTCGATCTCAGCATATAAATGTTCCACAGGCCATTGAAATATATGATATCACACATCTCCTTCATCTGTTGGATACTGAGATCGGATCTCCAGCCTTCTCTGATAAGGGCTGGAGGTTGCATGTGCAAATTGTGCACAAGAAAAATTCCATGGCAGCTGGCAATTGCAAAGAGAAGGCTGTAAGGTCCCATCCCCGGCAAAATTGTTAGGAAAGCAAATCTAGCCAGACAGACTGAGCCCATTACTTTGAATGGAATCTGTTTAGAGGAAGCAAACCTTAGACAAATGTAGACTGAAGCTGAACATACTGACCTTCGAGGTGCAACATGAGGTATGATGCACACTCCTTGTAAAAGGAAGAATATCACAGAAAAAGATAGCAAAATATGATAATACAACTGAAGGGACAATGCTTAGTTTAGTTTAGTTTAGTCGTTGGATCAACATCACGGCACACGGTTTAACCCATAAGTGCTTCGTTTTCCTCCTAACTCAAACCTGAGTCTGGAGAAACTCAGCTCAATGCACGAACTCCGTTGCATAGGCGAGGATCCTGAAATACTTTGGGTAGATTTTTAACTTGAAATTTTGCCCTGGCAGCGCCGTTAGGCTACTCTTTTTCGATTTTCCAACTGCCAAGAGATTTTTTACGTGCGCAACAATGCACACGGGTGTCCGATCTCACTACCCAGAGACCAGGGGAAATTTTATTACTGGAAGTACAGGTGGATTTTTTAAATAAATCCCGGTCCTCACGGGGGCCTGAACACGGGACCTCCAGCACTCGAGGCGGACACCATACCTCGAGACCACTCAGCCCCCCACAATGCTTAATCAAGTCAATAAATTCAAATATTTGGGGCAATCATAACATGAAATGGAAAACGTGTAACAGAGAATAAGAACAGAATAATCCAGAAGATGACAAGTATCTTTATATGTAATAAGATACTTTAACTGAATTCAGAAAGTGGGCACTGAAATGTCATAACGATTCTGTTCTGAGGCATGCCAGTGAATCTTAGAATGTGAACATTCAGTTCTGCTGTATGGCAGCAAATTCTGGAATGTGAATATTCTGTTCTAATGCAGGGGCAGTGAATCTTGGATTGTAAACATTCTGTTCTGCTGTATGGCAGCAAATTCTGGAATGTGAATATTCTGTTCTCATGCAGGGGCAGTGAATCTTGGATTGTGAACATTCTGTTCTGCTGTATGACAGCGAATTTTGGAATGTAAACATTTTATTCTGCAGTATGGCAGTGAATCTCGGAATGTTGAATCTTGGAATGTGAACATTCTGTTCTACTGTATGGTAGTGAATCTTAGAATGTGAACATTCTGTTCTGCTGTAGGGCAGTGAATCTTGGAATGTGAACATTCTGTTCTACTGTATGGCAGTGAATCTTGGAATGTGAACATTCTGTTCTGCTGTATGGCAGTGAATCTTGGAATGTGAACAAACATACTAGGAAGACGAGGCAGCAGAGATGTGGTTTCAAGATGAATATTGTAAATACCTTGAACTGCCAGACTAGCCTGCAAGAGGCTAATGAAAATAGAACATTATACACAACTAAAAAAAGAGACAGTGTTCTTTGGTCACATAGTGAAAATAGAACATTATACACAACTAAAAAAAGAGACAGTGTTCTTTGCTCACATAGTGAAACTAGAACATTATACACAACTAAAAGAAAGAGGCAGTGTTCTTTGGTCACATAACGAAAATAGAACATTATACACAACTAAAAGAAAGAGAGAGCGTTCTTCAGCCATACAATGAGAACAGAGGCACAGGAGAACATTATGACAACTGGAAAGATCAGCGATATGCGCAATTTCCTCTGAGACTCCCAGGGGTACTACGCTCTGCGGAAAGAGACGGAGCCATACGGGATCAATCTCAGTGCAATGAAGTCGATCCTCTTGGCCTTTAAACCCTGTTACACCACACAGCACTCGGCGGGTGATGTGATCAGTACTACGTTGGCCACCTTTACTGCCCATAACATTCCCTAGTTACCACTTTAAGTTGGGCTGATCTGGGAGTACAGGTCCATTTTTCAAATCCCTGACTTGGATTTCGTGTGGAGTGTTTTTACATCTGTCCGTGGTTGTTTGTTTTGTGAACTGCATGTTCAGAAAAATGGCGGCGGCCGGTTGCTGAACTAGCTAGTTTTGCATTATGCAGTAATGTGCGTGAAACTGCTGTATTTCTAGTGACTGCCGCTTCCATCGATGATGAACTGTAATTTTTGTGGTGGCAGATTGTTGTGTTGGCATTCTGGCAGTGGCCTTATGCATGTACTTGCCGGTGCGTGCGTTGAGTTGGGTTGATGGTACTGCTGTCTGTTCCACTCTTCACATGGGACAGTGAGGGGCATTTTGTGTGATATTCACTGGCACGGGAATAGAGCATTATGGGGGTGAACCTTTGTCGTGAAGCTGGAATCTCAACTAACTAAAAAGGAAAAAAGTCTTGTTCCATAACAGTAATCTGCTGTGGGTATGTGAAGCGTTCAGACCATCACACTACATAGGCCTCAGTGCATGGAGGAATAGATGACTGGTCTTTCCCTGCCATTGTGAATGATCAAACCTGGCATCAAATCCTTGTGCTCATATCATTATCAGTGTCATGATCTAACCATAATACCAATGCGCCAGCGTACCACGGCCATATTCAAATGATATCTACATATTATTACATTTAAACAATACTGATACAAACAACATTGAAACACCAAACAATAGTAAAGGATAAAGCTGACAACACAAACACAACAGCAAGTCACTAGAAAACTCACCTGCCATGCAGATATGAAAATACTAATTACAACACTTAAGAATTGCAACATTCAGCTCCATAAAACAGATAACATGACATATCAAATACTACGACACTACATACCAACAAAATATAAGCTAATAAACATGTATCTAAGCAAACACATTCTCATGAAAACAGTAAAAAGAATGTATCAATAAATAAACATCAGAAATCCCACATATGGTAGTGATGACTTGGAGAACAAATAAAAAGTAACTGTCTGGAGTAAGTGCTAAAAACATTGAACTACATTAGCTTTTTATCAATAAAGAAATTCAAGTCAAGGGATATGTGTAATATTCAAAGGCTACTGAGAAGTGCCGGTCTCTCTGGCCGAGGGGTTATACCACTTTCTCTGTAATCCTGTTTATCACGCAGTCTCATGGCGGGCAAGAACTGGGAGCGGTTCTACCCCCGCTGGTGACTTGCGGGATAACTGAGCTGGCCGCTCAGAAAGCAATGGCAAACTACTGAGCGTAATCTTGCCAAGAAATCAACAGACAGCTGAAAGATGCTGCTGTTGACCGCGATGTCCTGTAAAGGATATGCAAATTTAAAAAAAAAAAAAAAAGTGAGAAGTCAAAGGTTGGAAGTCAAAGGTCTGCCATAGTTGGTGAGAAATCAAACAATTGATGGTGAGAAATCAGACTACAATTTGTGGAAAATCAACCAACAATTTGTGGAAAATCAGACTACAATTTGTGGAAAATCAGACTACAATTTGTGGAAAATCAACCAACAATTTGTGGAAAATCAGCCAACAATTTGTAGAAAAACAACCAACAGTTTGTGGGAAATTAACCAACAATTTGTGGAAAATCAACCAATAATTTGTGAAAAATTAGCCAACAATTTGTGACAAATAGCCAACAATTTGTAGAAAATCAACCACTAGTTTGGGGAAAATCGTCCAACAATTTGTGGGAAATCAACCAAAAATTTGTGGAAAATCAGCCAACAATTTGTGGAAAATCAGTCAACGATTTGTGGGAAATCAACGAACAATTTGTGGGAAATCAACCAATTTGTGGAAAATCAGCCAACAGTTTGCGGAAAATCAGCCAACAATTTGTGGAAAATTAGCCAATTTGTAGAAAATCAACCAACAGTTTATGGAAAATCAGCCAACAATTTGTGGAAAATCAACCAAAAATTTGTAGAAAATAACCAACAGTTTGCAGAAAATCAACCAACAGTTTGTGGGAAATCAACCAACAGTTTGTGAGGAATAAAAGGTTTGGCAGAAACCAAAGTATAAAGACACACATGCCCAAGACACCCCAATGTCTGTAAAAGGGTCCTTTACCATTAAAAGTACACAGATTGTCAGAAAGACACAAATACATAGATACAGAGAAGTAAAGACTTGTTACCAAACTCGGTGTGAACAATTCACTCTAATGTCAAATCAGCACTGTTGTCAGAATCAGAAACATGGAGAACAACTAAGACAATTACTAATAAACTACAAACATTTACTATCTAGTGCCTGCACAGAGCAGCACTAAAATGGTATGACAGAATCAGTCATGCTAAGCTTATGGAGAAAACAAAACAAATTCCAGTCCATCAAGAGGTGAAGATGCCAGCTTTGGACAGGACAAACTCTGAGAAAAATTAGTAATAGTGTAACTAGAAAGTTCTTTCTCTGGAACCCAGAGGATAAAAAGAAATACAGGGAGACCTTAACCCTTTACAGGTCACAGCGTCCGATTCCGGCCGATGCCATAAAACGACCGTAGCGTCCGATTCCGGCCGATACTATTATGCATTGTAAAATCGCGATCTCTCGGCCTTCCGACACTTCCGACTGCTACTTTCGCTTTCGCCGACAGCTTGACAACGTGGCCGCCATTTGTAAACGCGATAGTATGAATTTTAACGGACTTTTAAGGACAATTTTTGATAGTTTTCGGGATTTTTACGCTGTTTTTCAAAATGGATTTCGGCGATTCTTCAAGTGATAGCCGAGATTTCGCTAGATTCATTTTAAATGACAATAAAGGGCACGAAGTTGACTATTAATCGGAGCTAGATATCAGTGCAAAGCGTTACTTTGCATTAGCAGTCTGAGTCGGACTTTAAAGAAAGTGATTATGATTCTGAAAATGTGTTTGTAAATTGCCGTATAGATGACGGAAAATCACAAGCAATATGCCGTATTTCGTAAATATTTGTGTTCATATATGGATTACCGACAACAATCACGTGAGTAACATATTCTACATGCTTTTCCCTTCATTGTGTTGTTTATTTAACTAAAATCGGTTGACTAACACCTTATTTGTGATGTTTTTACTAATGCGACCCAAAATTTTACCGAACCTGAAAAAATCTTGCCCGTTCAGGGCTAGAAAATGGACAAGCGTCTGCCCTGTAAAGGGTTAAAACGCATGGAGAAGAGAATAAGAAATCAATACTATGGGGAGTACATGGAGGGAGCTGCAAGAGATGGCAAAAATATGAGGGCTTGGCTTGCCTATTATAAAAGGCAGAAGAAGACAAAGAAAGAATGTTGAGAAATTGATTACATGTTTATCTAGTATAGAAGCAGACATCAAATGCTGGATGAGAAAGGTCAAGGTCTTGAAGCAGGCATCAAATGCTGGATGAGAAAGGTCAAGGTCTTGAAGCAGACGTCAAATGCTGGATGAGAAAGGTCAAGGTCTTGGTGATCCTAAAGACGCATGAGATGATAGAAAGTATTATAAACTTTCACACTTGCCTGCCAAGACAGTTGTAAAGGTTCAATCCCCAGCAGACATGATTATTTTTGGGGCTGTTCGTGATTTCTTGGTAAGTTTATGTTCAGTAGTTTGCCACTGCTTTCTGAAAGATGACACTCATACCACTGTAGCAAAACCAATGCCAGGCAGTCTGCTTCCAAATCGCCTGCAGCTATGTTTTGAACGTGGTATGCAGGATTACAAATTGCATTAGTACTCCTTCACCACAGAGGCAGTCCACCCACAATATAAAAATCTGTCAACCTTAAATACCCAACTGGTGTATCAGGATTGGGACGCTGCGATAGTATAGTGGCCAGATGCTTTTGTGCTGGCCTGGTGGTCAGGGGTTTACATTCGAATCAAGGATTTTTTAAAGCAACCTCACTCTACCAAAAGTGTCGCACAGATTACGAACTTAATGACACTAATGAAGATTCCCAGGGGGTCTCTGAAAATATTGCACTCATGAACTGATTAGTGCAGTCAAAATATGATCCCATGACCTTCAGACTATGAGACAAGCAGCTTAACCACTTCACTAGGGAGACCCCCATAATGGTTCAAGAGAAAGCAATAGATCTGTAAGTGTTTACACATTCTAGAGACATTGGTGTTTATCCATCAAAAATGATGATGTCCATTCATTTCATCCAGTAGGGTTGAAAGTTTGGAGCCGTGAGTTCTAAGATGGCTGGTAAGGCCTATTTGGGCTCGAAATGTTTTTTGACAATGTGGGTAAAGAATGCTTGACCATACAGGAGGAGGATCTCCTGCAGTGGTTTTTTTGTCCAGCCTTTTACGCAGCTCCTGCAGTCCTGTTTGATTCACAAGTGACTACACCCTTGTGTAATGATGTATGCCATGAATTTCGGCCTTTGGCAGCAGTCTCCCAAGTGTCATGATGAATTCCAAAAGTTTTTAATGAGAACTTCAGAGTGTCTTCAAAGCATTTCCTCTGGCCGCTTTGGGAGCATTTACCACAGAGCAGCTCACCGTAAAAGATTCATTTAGGGAGCCTGTGATCTGGCAAGCGAGCCAAGTGACCAGCACAGAGAATCTGATTCTTCATTAGAAAAGTGTGGATGAGGGGCATGGATGCTCTTTCTAAGACTTCAGTGTCTGGGATCTTGTCTTGCCATTCAATCTTCAGTAGCTTCCTAAGGCAGACTGTGTGGAAGTGGCTAAATTTTCTGGCGTACTAGAGACATTATATACATCAGTTTGGCCTTAAGTTTCACAGGGTCATTATGATTCTCCTAGCGTGGCCTCATATATAAGTCCATCCCATAAGAGTCCATCTGCATTTCTTTCTACTACATAGTCTCTAATTCATTCATTCAGTAGCCTGTCCTTTGCAGAACTTCACTCCCACAACACCCCTCCGAAAACCTTCTCGGTCATAAGTAAGATGTCCCATGTCCGATACACCCATCTGGAGATCATCTGCCACATCCTGCACCTATCTTCTCATTGGCCTTCCTCTTCCTCTCTTCCCAGGCATATACCCCTCCATTATTATTCTTTCCAAACTTTCATGACGTTTCAAGTGACCAAAATATTTCAATTTTCTTTGTTTTAGAGTCTCTAACAGAGAGCTAAATATGATGCTGTAATTATAAGTCATCCAGGGAAGCAAGTACTATACTCAAACGCAAACATACTTCCGTTTCACACCACTTGCTCATCATAGTCTACCATATAAAACTGAGGTTATCATACTTCATCATCATCATCATGTGCCATGTCGACAAGTGTGCGCAGTCACGGCTCACCACATCACACATGACCAGAGTCACGGATCAGGTCAGTGTTCTTGTCCTGATTATGTCACGTGGCCAAGCTATCCAGGTATTTATGTCGCTGCTTTCCAGTTTCTCTTTTCCCATCAATTTTGTCAATTGTCACTAAGTTTTCTAGTTATTTTTCTCTCCATAATGTGTCCCACAAAAATCTTGGCTGCCTGCATCTAATTCCTCTAATCAATTTACAGTTTTCATTTGTTTCTTGAAGAACTTTCTCATTTGTTTTTGTTTCTGTCCATAGTATTCTTTGTATTTTCCTCAGATACCATATTTCCACTGCCATTAGAACATCATACCTAAGCATGGGAACCTGCTTCCTTGCCCAGAGTGAGGGAGAAGGGAGTGAAGTGGCAAGACACTACACACGAACGTTTTGTCAACAGCACAAGACATTGAAATAATCAACACAGCAACTGGTATGAATAGTCGATATACGCTGAGGAGGAGATCGCAGCATCTATGGAATTGTCCTGAACGTGATGATGAATGTTTTTTACTAATCACCTAAGTTATAATCACTTTTCAAAAGTATTCAAGAATTACAAATGTTTAAAGTAAATTTAAATTAAAAGAGAAATCCTATCTCACCCACCAAATGTTTCTGTACCTGTAGAGTTCTTCTTCGGAGGGACAGGCCGAGGCCGCCCATGAATAGGGGTACTATATTTGTTGGAGGCCTCCAACTGACTAGAATCATGAAACTGGGATTCCTGTATTGGCTCGCTGTTTCATTAGAGGAGGGGTGATCTCCCCCAGCTCCTGCCCCCTGGCTTGGTCATACAGCACTGCTGGGTCTGTGAACACACGCACACATACACAACACGTAACATTCTAGTTGATTACAAAAGCTTAAGACTATTCCATTATGTACATATAGGAAAAACTCTGGGATATTCAGCAAAATGAGTTAAACATATCGCAGCTATGTTTTCGATTAACCGATTCTGTGCCAAACAAAACGTAAGTTTGAATCAAATGAAAAAGGATGGGGGAGAAAATGGAAAGTAGGAGTGTGCAACAGTTATGACTTGAAAGTTGTTAATACGGTAGCAGACATGTTGTATTATAACGTCGTGTAAAAATTTTGGTGATATATAAGCCCATGGCAGATATGGGAAGTCACTTAACATGATTAATCATCCCATGTCACTTAATCATTTTATAAACTGCCATTTTTATCACATCTCAAAAAACTAAATTAATCGCAACCAAATCCCACCATGATTGTTTCTAATTCAATACTTTAGGGAAGCTATGATATTACCACAGTTTCTTTTTACTGGCTCCTTGTCAAAATCTGTTAAGACAAGCTTTCTTCCAAATATACCAAATTCCAACATATTTTGAACCCATACAGTTTTTCCTATACATACATAACATTCTGGCAGACAATATTGAAGACACAGAAAACAATATGTAGAAACTACATATTAAGTAAAGATAAAAAAACACCCGCATATTAAATAAAGATAAAAACATATACAAAACTCTATAGAATCGTTTTTTCTTAAACATGATCTATAGACTAAATAATAAAGTCCATGGGTAAACATCTAGGATGTCAATTAATCTGCTGATGTATTCAACAATTACTACCTCACCTTCCTACGCCTACATTTCACTTTTTCAACAAGGTTGAATAACACTGGTTATAATACCAGTCACTCTGCAACAGGCTGAGAAAGACTGGTTATAATACCAGTCATTCTACAACAGGCAGAGAAAGACCTGTTATAATACCAGTCATTCTACAACAGGCAGAGAAAGACCTGTTATAATACCAGTCATTCTACAACAGGCAGAGAAAGACCTGTTATAATACCAGTCATTCTACAACAGGCAGAGAAAGACCTGTTATAATACCAGTCATTCTACAACAGGCAGAGAAAGACCTGTTATAATACCAGTCATTCTACAACAGGCTGAGAAACACTGGTTATAATACCAGTCATTCTACAACAGGCTGAGAAACACTGGTTATAATACCAGTCATTCTACAACAGGCTGAGAAACACTGGTTATAATACCAGTCACTCTGCAACAGGCTGAGAAACACTGGTTATAATACCAGTCACTCTGCAACAGGCTGAGAAACACTGGTTATAATACCAGTCACTCTACAACAGGCTGAGAAACACTGGTTATAATACCAGTCACTCTGCAACAGGCTGAGAAACACTGGTTATAATACCAGTCATTCTACAACAGGCTGAGAAACACTGGTTATAATACCAGTCACTCTACAACAGGCAGAGAAAGACCTGTTATAATACCAGTCACTCTACAACAAAGTTAGGAAACACTGGTTATAATACCAGTCACTCTACAACAGGCAGAGAAACACTGGTTATAATACCAGTCATTCTACAACAGGCTGAGAAACACTGGTTATAATACCAGTCATTCTACAACAGGCAGAGAAACACTGGTTATAATACGTCATTCTACAACAGGCAGAGAAACACTGGTTATAATACGTCATTCTACAACAGGCAGAGAAACACTGGTTATAATACCAGTCATTCTACAACAGGCTGAGAAACACTGGTTATAATACCAGTCACTCTACAACAGGCAAAGAAAGACCTGTTATAATACCAGTCACTCTACAACAGGCAAAGAAAGACCTGTTATAATACCAGTCACTCTACAACAGGCAGAGAAACACTGGTTATAATACCAGTCACTCTACAACAGGCAAAGAAAGACCTGTTATAATACCAGTCACTCTACAACAGGCAGAGAAACACTGGTTATAATACCAGTCACTCTACAACAGGCAAAGAAAGACCTGTTATAATACCAGTCACTCTACAACAGGCAGAGAAACACTGGTTATAATACCAGTCACTCTACAACAGGCAAAGAAAGACCTGTTATAATACCAGTCACTCTACAACAGGCAAAGAAAGACCTGTTATAATACCAGTCACTCTACAACAGGCAAAGAAAGACCTGTTATAATACCAGTCACTCTACAACAGGCAGAGAAACACTGGTTATAATACCAGTCACTCTACAACAGACTGAGAAACACTGGTTATAATACCAGTCACTCTACAACAGGCAAAGAAAGACCTGTTATAATACCAGTCACTCTACAACAGGCAAAGAAAGACCTGTTATAATACCAGTCACTCTACAACAGGCAAAGAAAGACCTGTTATAATACCAGTCACTCTACAACAGGCAGAGAAACACTGGTTATAATACCAGTCACTCTACAACAGACTGAGAAACACTGGTTATAATACCAGTCACTCTACAACAGGCAAAGAAAGACCTGTTATAATACCAGTCACTCTACAACAGGCAAAGAAAGACCTGTTATAATACCAGTCACTCTACAACAGGCAAAGAAAGACCTGTTATAATACCAGTCACTCTACAACAGGCAAAGAAAGACCTGTTATAATACCAGTCACTCTACAACAGGCAGAGAAACACTGGTTATAATACCAGTCACTCTGCAACAGGCTGAGAAACACTGGTTATAATACCAGTCACTCTGCAACAGGCTGAGAAACACTGGTTATAATACCAGTCACTCTACAACAGGCAGATAAACACTGGTTATAATACCAGTCATTCTACAACAGGCAGATAAACACTGCGTAACAAGTTGAAAAACTGATTAATGCTAGCTACTGTATAACAAGTTGTAAAATAGTTGTTATAATACTAGCCACTGTGCAACAAGCTGATAAACATGGATCTCTATAACAAGCTGAGAAAAGGGTTATTTATATACCAACAATTCTATAACAAAATGAATAACTTGATCAACATAACACCCATACTGGCCAAGAAAGAACAAATGCAATCCTGCCGTTATTGACCATTGTTTGTAGTGTGTGCAAAAGCTGCTAGCTTAAGTTTGATGCCCAATCATACAGATTCTCTGTTTGCCCTTTATCTCCCATTGGAGTTGAGTTGAGCTAAGAATCAACATCACTGCACTCAAGACATTCCCATATGCGCTCCGTCCAGCCAGCAAAGAGTCACACTACCAATTGTTCCCACTGTTATCTGATTGAAAGTTCTCCTGGTCTTCCTTCTCAGTTTTGAGATTCTTCTAGAACCCCTGCCGATCCCCCGCCATATCATTCTCTCCACATACTGGTGCTCAGTCTTCCCCCGCCTTCTCCACCTGGTCCCACAGGCGCACGCCCTCCTCTCCCGTGTCCATAGGTAATCTACCACCAAGAGGTGCATTCCCTGCCAGCCTATCAGTCTGTTTTACTGTTTCCTGTTGGAGCATAATTCCTCAACCAACTCATGCTAAGCCATCTCTTTTGCTATCTCCCGCAATCCCTTCCATGTCCTCCCTGTATTATTCATCTCATCTCTTGTTCCTCTTGTACCTTGCGGGAGAGTGACCGTTTATGGGCTTCATATATTGAGATTCCCATTGACTCTTGTTATTTTCTCTGTCCATCGTTTACATGGTCGGCCTCTTTTTCTGGTTCTATTTGGTCTGTACATCATTGCTTACTGTGGTATACGGTCACTTGGTAGTCTAGCTATATGGCCAAACCATTTAACTTGCTGTTTTCTAATGAAATCTAGCACTGCTATAACCACTGCTTTAATTCTGATTCTTCATTCCAGATTTTCTTTCTTCTTGATACATTGAGTATTCTTCTTAGGAATCTCATTTCTGTTGTTGTAATTTTTCCTTTCTCTTTTTCTGTCATTGTCCAGGTATGGTATTGGTAGCATAGAGTTGGTAAGAAGATTCTATTTATGCCTCTATGCCACTTCCTTCAATTCTCATACTTTTTCAAACTCTCTCATACTTTTTCAAACTCTTTCTCAAACATATCGGTAAGTTTAACTACTGAACATAAACTTGCCAGGAATCACAAATATCCAAAAAATACTGGAATTAACTGCTATGTCCTATAAAGTATATGCAACAAAACTGCTAGTTTTCCATCGTGAAGAATGCATTTCATGTTTTTATTTTTCTATGTTACCTTTAGTAAGTTAATGATTTTCTAAGAATCCCACAGTGCATCATCAATTTCCACAGAGATTCTGACCAATGTTGTCAAAGACCTTTTCATAGTCCACAAATCAAATATAAAGTGGCAAATTCATTTCAATGGTTTGCCCTATTATTATGCGTAATGTGGAGATCTGATCAGTGCAGGATCTGTTTGGTCAGACACCTGCATGTTCATCCCTCCAGAATGATCATGCTTGAAACTTTTCCAGGAACTGACAATACCATACATTATTCCTCTATATTTTTCACATTCCTGCAAGTTCTTTTCTTGGGCAGCATCACTAGATATCTTTCTCTCCAGTCTGTTGGTATTTACTTGGTCTCCCAGATTATGCTAAATAATCTGTGCAGTAATTTAGTCAACTTCTTTATTTTGACATTAACAGCATCTGCTGCGATACCATCTGAACATGCAGCTTTCCCATCCTTCAGGATTTTGATGGATCAGCTTTAAAATAACAGTCACAAGCAAGTGACAGTGTGGATTCTGTTCTTGTATAGATAACCAAGAACACAGTCACAAGCAAGCGACAGTGTAGATTCTGTTCTTGTATAGATAACCAAGAACACAGTCACAAGCAAGTGACAGTGTGGATTCTGTTCTTGTATAGATAACCAAGAACACAGTCACAAGCAAGCGACAGTGTGGATTCTGTTCTTGTATAGATAACCAAGAACACAGTCACAAGCAAGCGACAGTGTGGATTCTGTTCTTGTATAGATAACCAAGAACACAGTCACAAGCAAGCGACAGTGTGGATTCTGTTCTTGTATAGATAACCAAGAACACAGTCACAAGCAAGTGACAGTGTAGATTCTGTTCTTGTATAGATAACCAAGAACACAGTCACAAGCAAGCGACAGTGTGGATTCTGTTCTTGTATAGATAACCAAGAACACAGTCACAAGCAAGCGACAGTGTGGATTCTGTTCTTGTATAGATAACCAAGAACACAGTCACAAGCAAGTGACAGTGTGGATTCTGTTCTTGTATAGATAACCAAGAACACAGTCACAAGCAAGTGACAGTGTGGATTCTGTTCTTGTTTAGATAACCAAGAACACAGTCACAAGCAAGCGACAGTGTGGATTCTGTTCTTGTATAGATAACCAAGAACACAGTCACAAGCAAGCGACAGTGTGGATTCTGTTCTTGTATAGATAACCAAGAACACAGTCACAAGCAAGTGACAGTGTGGATTCTGTTCTTGTTTAGATAAACCAAGAACACAGTCACAAGCAAGTGACAGTGTGGATTCTGTTCTTGTTTAGATAACCAAGAACACAGTCACAAGCAAGCGACAGTGTGGATTCTGTTCTTGTATAGATAACCAAGAACACAGTCACAAGCAAGCGACAGTGTGGATTCTGTTCTTGTATAGATAACCAAGAACACAGTCACAAGCAAGCGACAGTGTGGATTCTGTTCTTGTATAGATAACCAAGAACACAGTCACAAGCAAGTGACAGTGTGGATTCTGTTCTTGTTTAGATAACCAAGAACACAGTCACAAGCAAGCGACAGTGTGGATTCTGTTCTTGTATAGATAACCAAGAACACAGTCACAAGCAAGCGACAGTGTGGATTCTGTTCTTGTATAGATAACCAAGAACACAGTCACAAGCAAGTGACAGTGTGGATTCTGTTCTTGTTTAGATAACCCTTTCTACTTTATATTTCTATTAATTTATTCAGTATATTTGTACAGCTTTACTGCATTTCAGCCAATTTCATGTTTTGTGTAGCCTACTGAAAGTATACCTTTATAATACACTGATAGCAACTTTCATAGTATCTTTAATTTGTAAATGTTTTCTTATATGCAATTTATGTATGACTACTATATTAATTTAATATGGCAAATATTATTGCCAATGTTTCTGTGTGTGTACCTACATGCATGTATTAGTGTTTACAGACAGGTGAACAGGTATGTATGTGTCAGACATATCAACAGGTGTGTATGTAGACAAGACAGACTGGATGGATGAGTTAAACAGGGAATAAACAGGCAAGAGTGTCAACTCGACTGCATAAGGTTTTTAATCCATATGGCATGTGGACAAATCAGTGGTTGGATGGATTGGTGGATGGAGAGACTCACATGTGTGCAGTTATATAGTTAAATAAATAAGTAGATAAGATATACGCACATCCTTTACAGGATGTTGCAATTAACCCCAGGCATTTATTTGGTGCTTGTCAGTAGTTTTCATACATCGAAATCAACACAAAGCGGTCTGCTTCCAAATCGCCTTTGTCTGATTTCAAATCAGGTAATTAGATAGGCAGGCAGATATATAGATTTGTTGACAGGCAGATGGATGGATACATAGACAAAACATAGCATGTTCGCAGTCAGAATCATATTGTACTTTTTTAATGCATTTAGTATTAACTCCAGAATTTCAACAGCTGTTAATATTCATATATGACCCTCTCCTAAGCTGGAAAGTTCACAAACTGCAAGTGTGTGTATATATATATATATATATATATATATATATATATATATATATATATATATATATATATATATATATATATATATATATAGTCCCGTTCTATATATATATATATATATCTAATTCTCAGACTGAAATAGCTAATTCTTCTCGTGATAAATTATGACACACAAAATAATCAAAGCAGATTCTGGTTACAAGCGTACAACTACAACAGCAAGTACTTCTACTGGCCATGCGAAGCTACATGCAAAAGTATGTGCAACTGGAAGAAAGAAAAAAGTGTGTACATATAGAACAAACAACATATACAGAAAATAGAAAATACAAGTATTTGCCTAAAACTATTTTGTTTGATTTGTTTCTTTAGAGATAGCTGTAAATGATGATTCTCTGTCAGCCAATTACTTGAGGACTTTGCTGGAATGATCTATCACTGACATTGACTGACCCTTAATGTCAGGTGAGGGTGGAAAGGCTGGCCTAGAGGTTATGTCATAGATATCTGGTTTATTTCACTGTCTGAAATGTATATTGATAAATAAGACAGGACCGTGATATTTTTTATTGTTTTTGCTGGCTCTGAACTCAAGCATAGTCCATACACATGCTACTACTTCTGTTGCACTAAACTGACTTTTGCGTGTGGATTAACTTTCTCTACCACCAGAGTCCCTCGCCATCAGGCGAAACCACTCCGACTTCAGAGGCATTTGTAATTTATGTCCCCAAGTCAAGGACGAGAAGTCAACATTTTAGTCCAACTGACTGTTGTAGGGGGTGAATGTGATAACTCAGCCTCAGTACACCGGATGTTTAAGCGCTCTTATACATTCGGCCATGCTGACCTCTGAGTTTATTGTGATGCACTGTGTGTGCGTGTGTGTGTATATATATATATATATATATATATATATATATATATCTATAAGGATGCTTACATTTGGATTTCAGTGTGGTTTCAGTTAGGAGGGAGGGATGTATGAGATTATAAATCTGGCGAGTTTACAGCCAGTATGTTACTTGAACAATCAGAATCTAAGCCTTACGATATTTGCTGTGGGAGACGGAGTGTCTATGAGTTTGCCTGGAATGCTATAATGTCTATACTTAGAGACTAAGACAAACGGTCAATTAACAGCCATCATTTAAAGTAAGCCAATTATTTCATTGCCAAAATCACTTTCAATAAACTTTACTCCAACTATAATATACTTACAATAAAGTTTTAGTACTTAATAATTTTTTTTTGCATATCCTTTACAGGACATCGGTGTCAACACCAGCATTTTACCACTGTCGATTTCTTGGTAAGATTACGCTCAGTAGTTTGCCATTGATTTCTGACCGGCCGGCTCACTTATCCTCTAAGCTACCAACGCGGCAAGAACTGCTTCCAATTCTGACGCACTGCGTTACCCTATGTGGATAAACGGGATTGCGGAGAAAGTCGTTTAACCCCTAGGTCAGGGAGACCGGCACTTAATAATTGCCTATATTTTAACTTAAAAGAAACTGACATTAATTACTTTAAATAAAAGTAACCATTATTCATTAGTTAAAAATGAGCCGACATTTATTACTTGTAAATCAACCAAGATTTATTGGTTGAAATTAACTTATATTTATTAATTGAAAATCTTCTTCTTTTTCTTCTTCTGCATTCGTGAGCTGAAATCAATTTATGTTCATTAGTTAAAAAAATCAATGTATTTTTATTAGTTGAAAATCAATCTATATTTAGTTGTTAAAATAAATCTGCATTTGTTAGTGAAAATCAATTTACATTTAATAGTTGAAAACAAACCTACATTTTTTAGTTAAAATAAACCTATATTTATTGATCGAAAATCAACGTACATTTATTAGATAAAATCAATCGACATTTATTAATGAAAATCATTATATACTGATTAGTCAAAATAAATAAAACTTAAAATAATAACAAATAAACAAAGCTCTCTTTGCAGAAATATTAGTGTTCTGAAGAACAAATAAAGTTTGTGGTTGCTGAGCAATAGTTCAATGTAGCCCCACACACTCATTCTCTCTTCACTCCTCTCTCTCATTCCCTCACACTAGGACCAGCCCTCTCTCAGATCCACACATGAGCATTTCAGTTATCATTCATGTGCCAATAAAGTGTTATTCATGTCACGCACAACAACTCAATCTAGCATTTTAAAATCATTAGCAACTGCAAATACACCTTGAGACAAAAGCTAACATCATAAGCAGTTTCCGCACAAGACGATATCTGGTTATGTTATGTTTCTAGGATACAGAAAGACAAGACTGGAAATATGCACGTGGGCCCAGCACCAAGCAGCTACCTGAAAAAGCCCTACCACGATCACAGACATCAGAGGGCAGAGGCCTCCCGTCAGGCAACACATGTACAGCCACAGGCTGTACTATTTTCAGCTCCTGTTGAATATATGAGACATGAAATTAAACATGAAACAGGGTTAAAATCAGCAAAATAACTTTACTATACATTGTATGTATGATATATAACCCTGCAGTTATCACCTGATGAGATGCAGTGAAATATGCCAGGCAATAAAGAGTTTGTTCTAAATTTGAAATTACCATAGGGGATAACGGATGTTCCACTTTTGAACAATAGCAGTTTTAATTGTTTCAGCTTAACTATTATTCATTTACTCACTTCATAAATTGTATGTAGTTGAATCAACAACAAAAAATGTTAGTTACATAATCTTTACAGGATGTCGCAGTCAACCCCAGCATATTTTGGCTGTTTGTGATTTCTTGGCAAATTTATGTTCAGTAGTTTGCCATTGCTTTCTGAATACCATTCACTCCACCGCTCATACCATTTTATAAAAACCAAACCAAAGCTGTCTACTGTCAAATTGTCCACAGTTGTGTTTCGAAAGCGGTATGCAGGATTATGAACTGTGTCTTCACCACACAGAGTCGGCTGTCTCAACAAACAAACAAGAAATAAACAAGAAAAAGAGAAAAGTTTTGAACTAGGAACCTGCTATGGATCAGTGAAGTGCCAGAACCATCACATTCTGTAGGGCTGAATGCACCGGAAGACAAGCTGGTGTGGTGGGAAACCAGCAGGCCAACAGATTGGCTGGGTCTGCAACCCTTGGTGGGGTATTGGTGCATGATAAAGCAGACATGGTAGGGGCCCCTTCGGAATCGTGTGTATAGTGCAGAAGAACAGATATATCATCACAGATAGGAGAGAATGGTGCTGCAGATAGTGACCAGTAGATCTGTCTGACGCTCAGGGCTCAGAGGAAAGGCTAGACAGACACATAATCAGACTGCTACTGGTACCATTAGTACTGGGGTTCTTCGCTGGCTGTTGCAGATGAGGACAGAGCAAGTATGGGAATGACCCGAGTACAGTGATGTCGACTCTTGACTCAACTCAGTACTGGAAGAATAGTTGGCCAGTCTTTCCTTCACTTAGCAGACAAAGTATGCAGGCCTTGTCCAACCAAGATCACATTTTAGCGTAACCCCCTAGCAATTTCATTAAAGCATATGCTACACAGCTGACTCTGCAGCAAAGGGGTTACGAACACAATCCATAATTCCACATACCGTGTTCGAAACACAGCTGCAGGCAATTTGAATGCAGAATGCCTTGTGTTGATTTCCATACAATAGTATGTGTGTCGGTTGTTCAGAAAGCAATGGCAAACTACTGAACCTAATCTTGCCCGGAAATCACAAATAGTAAAATAATGCTGGAGTTGACTGCTATGTCCTGTAAAAGTTACGCAACTAACTAACTTTAGCATGCTACATAGTTGTATCAATTTATGTTTATTGTTTGTGTGCTGCTAAGGCTCTAGTCGCAAGATTCATTTTGTTCTGCACATAAAAAATCCCTCGGCTATTGGAAATACCAAGAGTAGACCATAAGGCCATTGCCCTGGCAAAATTGTTCAGGAAAAAGTAAACCTACCCATAGGTAGATGAACCCATCACCTTGGACGGAATCTGTCAAGAGGAAGTCAACCTGACACAAATGCAGGCCAAAATCTGACTCGCTGAC
This sequence comes from Cepaea nemoralis, assembly GCA_014155875.1. NCBI lineage: Eukaryota > Metazoa > Mollusca > Gastropoda > Stylommatophora > Helicidae > Cepaea > Cepaea nemoralis. Next base: position 356,378 of record JACEFZ010008276.1, read on the forward strand.
CTTTGAGATGCATAACTAAGAGGAATTAGTTTTTGGTTTGGTTTTAATAAACTATCGCTTTCATTGCATGTGGAACCCTGATAAGAATTCCCATCTCCTCCCAAAGATCGCACAAGGAGAATCTAATCATGAACTCTCTAGTGCATGCAAGCTTATGCCACGATCATCCTGGTTAGAAATATCTTTTTGAGTAGATTTTTCTCATTTTTGAAATCAGCTTATTTGGCCTGCAATTGCTAAATATAAAATGTCCTAATTATAAAGCGAGGTGAAAGGTTGAAAAGAGCATAAATTTAAATAAAGGTAAAATATGTTTTAAAAAGGACGCTGTTCAAGGTCAACACTTACGGGATCTGCACTAGGTTTTGCAAACTCAAAGTTTGCCAGGTGGGCTGGAGAATGAAGCTCTCCTGAATCAGGTGACTCTGATGCAAATGCTGTCCACTGCAAAACGGAGTTTAGAGATGTTAGGCAAAAGACAAAATCAGTGTAATCATATCATGTCGTGTCATGTTTTGGCATCTTACATGATCACCAGAATCATGGATCAGCCCTGTATTCTTGTCTCGATTATACCAAGTGGTCAAGTCATCCAGGTATTTACCTCTCTGCCTTCGCCTTGTTCTTATCTCAACAATCTTGAAAGTTGTCACCAAGTTCTTAAATTTATTTCTTCTCATAACGTAATATGCATGATATATTATAAATGTAGCTTTTTAAAAAGTACAAAGTGGAGGACCTGTTTCCATCCACACCATGAAATGTATAAGATATATGACGATGACCACATATTTTGAATTCTGAATTAAATGAAACTCTTAACACATCTTGCGGAATTGTAGCACGAGTCCAAGAATCCATCATCGCTCCACTCGGAACATTCCTACACGTGCACAATCCCCTTCTACTGTAGCCAATGAAGAGTTCCCATACTCTTGGTACCAGTAATACGTTATTAAACATCTACAAGCTCTTTATCCAATCTGTTGAGTGTTGCTGACTTGTAGTTAAACCACTCACCTGAGCAACGATCTGTTGTGGTGAAGGTGGCGTCGCTCTCTTAAGTGTACTGCCAGGCGGGAGGTCTGCGGCAAATGGCTCATCTGAAAATAGCAACAACAGTCATGTTATATCATGTAAATACATAATGCATATGACCCGCTCTATATGCCTTGATGCTTACTGGGCATAGTTAGTCGTTAGTCACGGTTCCAACTTTACAGCAAAGGGATGTCCCTATAATGCTCCATTCCTGTGCCAGTGAATATCACACAAAATACTCCTCATTGCCCATGTGGAAAGTGGACAGACAGGAGTCTTGACAAACACTTACTGGGCACATGCTAGGTAAGCACAGGTGCTTTTTACACGCCTTAGGTGCACTGGATATATGATGCTAGACTCACATTTGTATAGACCAAACAGCACTAGGTGGCTGATGTGGTCAGTAGTACACCAGCCACCTTTACTTCCCAAGGCATGTATTGGTACCCATGTTAGGCTGGGCAGACCTGGGAGCCCAGGCCAATATTTTAAAATGTTAATTGGCATCGCTGCAGATTGAACCCTTGACAATGGGCCAGCAGACAAGTGTCTAGGCACTCTGCTACCACCGCTCCCCGCTGGCTGGCCTTTTTTTGCATATCCTTTTTACAGGACATCACTGTCAACACCAGCATTTTACCGCTATTGTTGACATCTTGGCAAGTTTACGTTCAGTAGTTTGCCATTGCTTTCTGAAAGACCGGCTCCCATACCAATTTGTTAAAACCCAGCGCAACACGGCCTGCTGCCAAATCACACGCAGCTGTGTTTCGAACGCGGGTAAGCAGGCTTACGAATCGTGTCCGTAAGTCCTTAGCCACGGAGGCCAGCTTGACCAATAAAATGCTGTCCAATGCAGTGAGAAAAATAGAGGTGAAGTGCTAGAACATGTATTATTATATGCATGTGAAAATACAATTAGCATACAACCTTAGAGACATCAAGGGCTGTGGAAATGTGGTTTCTGAAGAAAATGCAAAGAATACCATGGACAGACAGATAAAGCAAATGAGGCAGTTCTATCAGAAACAAATAAAAACTGTAATCAGATTAGAAAAATATTTTTTGGTATGTTATAAGGATAAACTAGAAACTTAGTGACAACTAGCAACATAGATTAGAAAAGAGCCAGGGGAAAGCAGGTGGATAAATATTTAGATGGCTTGGCCTCATTGCATAATCAGAAGAAGAGCACAGACCTAATCCATGACTCTGGTGATCGTGTGACAAGGTCAACCATGAACGCCCATGATGATCAGCATGACACATAACAATGACTTAAGGCTCCCAGGTGAGTTTTTTTAGTTTTAAAAATTTGCTCTGATGGAGATTCAAACACATGACCACCAGGCCTGGCACACACACTGAGTGAGTGAGTGAAAGACACAGAGAGAGAGAGAGAGACAGAGAGAGACACAGAGAGAGAGAGAGAGAGAGAGAGAGAGAGAGAGAGAGAGAGAGAGAGAGAGAGAGAGAGAGAGAGAGAGGAGAGAGAGAGAGAGAGAGAGAGAGAGAGAGAGAGAGAGAGAGAGAGAGAGAGAGAGAGAGAGAGAGAGAGAGAGAGAGAGAGAGAGAGAGAGAGAGAGAGAGAGAGAGAGAGAGAGAGAGAGAGAGAGAGAGAGAGAGAGAGAGAGAGAGAGAGAGAATGAATTAATCAATCATTATAATATCAAGTGGAATTTCATATTCTCAATCTTCATTAGATTATTATCTATGGGGTTTCTTGAAAGGAAATGTTTACAAAAATAATGTACACACAATTGAGGACCTGAAAGAAGCAATCAGAATTACCATTCAAAAATAACAACAGACACGTTGCAGAAGGTATTTGACAATATGTCATGTCTTGAAGCCCATGGTGGACATTTCCAACACCCGTTATAATGAATACTTCATTGGTACTTTCTAGCTTCCCCAAAACAGTGTTAGACCATAGCAGTGACTATTGTAACTAATTTAATGAATTTTTTAGCACATTTTTTATGACGTCATGTACTTCATTTTTCAGATTTGTTCCACATACAAAGAGTAGTGAGACTACAAACATCCAGTATATTACACATAATTTAATATCCATTTACAACACCACATATACTACTCTGCATCAATACAATAATGTTTCATGACCAGAAATACTCCTCAGATGATCAAATGAACCAGAACAGCTGCACTGGTAAGCCAGTATACTATCCACTACATCAGCTGACAGTTGAAAGGAAACACCACAGAACGAACAAACAAATCTCACCACTCGCTAATGTGGAATATGGCATGAGGGACAATGGCAGGTGCTCCGGTAACTCAATGTCATTTCTTCGCAGCACCACCAGATGCATAGCTATACAGAACTCCTCCAATGACAGCGCCCCATCGCAGTTCAAGTCCGAGAGTTGCCTGCAAAATATGATGTTTCATTGCTATACTTCTTTACAATGAGTACAGTGATCAAAAGAGTTCAACAAGAGTCATTCTGAAACAGGTCTTCATCTCATTCAGTAATATTTTCTTCAAACCCAGTTGATATACTTCTTTGTTTTCATCTAAAACCAATTCTCTGAAGACGGAGTGGGTTCACCTGATATGGATAGCCTTCCCTGTCACCAGTGTCCCTATCCATCAGGTGAACCCACTCTGACTTCTGAGATACTTGTAATTTACATCCTCGAGTCAAGGACAAGAAGTCAACATTTTAGTCCAGCTGCAGCAGACCGGTATAGAGGTTGAACCCAGTACCTTGGCATCAACATAACGGAAGTATAAGAGCAAGCGCTCTTATTCATTCGGCTATGCTGAAATTTTCAATAATGTTGCAAACATTTAACTCCGTGTGACGAGTCTGGTCTGGTGGACCAGAGGTGGTTGCCGTTAACCTCTGATCTACTCCAGCCCGTGGCAAGATATGATCAAGACAACTGGAACAGAAACCAGGATGCAGTGGGCAACCTAGAGCACCTTCTGTGTCTTGCCTGGCTCTGTGCGCTCCACAGCACATTGTTGGTAATCATCTACTTGCCCATTGACCAGACAGTGGTTCCTCTTCACAGTTATTAGACCTAGATTACATACTACGTCAGGGATATCCATAGCAAAGTGGTTCCTCTTCAGTTATTAGACCCAGATTACATACATACCTCATGGATATCCATATCAAAGTGGTAAGCCACCAGCCTCATGCTATGAAAGTCATGGATTCATTTTCGGACTCGGTCATTCAATTCACACTAGAAGGCAGGAGAACAGATTGAGAACCCATGTGTGGAAAAAATGAGATTCTGGGGGTTCAGCAGGGGTTCTGGAAGAATCTCAAAACTGAGAGGGAAGACCAGGAGAGCTTTCAATCAGATAGCGGTGGGAGCGATTAGTAGTATGACTCTTCGCTGGCTATTGAATGTGGGGACGGAGCACGTATGGGAATGTCCTGAGTGCAGTGATGTCGATTCTTAACTCAATTCAACAACAAATTCACAAGTGTACTTTTTTTTAAAGACTCCTCACGGTTGTCACTGGAGTTACAGAGTTTGGAACTCTGTGCAATATTTTCTGCAGGCCAATCTGCAGAAAGAATACCGAGCCATGTGGGATAGAACCCAGTGAAATGAAGTCAATTCTCTTGCTTTTAACGTGTACATACTTACCAAATCTTTGACAGCTCCACAACAGGAAGTTTAGACTTCTCAAAGAAATGCTTTGCAACTGGGCCTATTGATAAATGATATGTAGATTTACTGTCAACATACGCAGGTATACTAATACAATATTGTTGATAACGTGTAGGTTTGTGATAAAGTTGAAAGTCTGATCTTAATCACATATAACTGACCTATCGTACGACAGTAGATGGTATACTACTTTCTTTTTGTTGGTGCTGAATGTTAGGTGGCACTCACCAAACCAAACACACTATATTATGCCAATGTCTTCGGGTGGAGGAGCACAATTGGAAGGGTGCAAGTATTACCCTTGTGCAAGGAAATGCAACCTAAATGTCATGGCAGGGCAGATCTGGCCCTAAGCTTTGGTCGGCAAAGGATCTAGGATGGAAGCTCCAACAGTCGGACAGTTAGAGTATTGCTTTACTGATCCGGTAGCTTATGCAGCTTGTCTTGTTACATACGTATTGTTATTACCTTTCCTCTGGAGTAAACTAGACAGGCCGAGAGAGGGATCATGCATGGGCAACACATGGTCTCTAAACTCTTTGCATTATGGAGAGGTATAACTCCAATTTACAAATTATCGTCTATCAAGATGGCAACGTGCCAGTCATGTGGTAAAATTGTAGGTCCATTGATACAAGGTTAAGCCTATTCATAAAATTGTAGGTCTGCCGATGAAATGTGTAGGTCTGTTGATGACATGCATTGATTTGTTGATCAAAAACATAGAACTAATGACAAAAAGCAAGGTCTGTTGATACAAGGGGTATCTGCTCATATGTGTGTGCATAACAATTGTAAGTCTGTTCATAATATGTATTAGGGGCGTTCATTTGAAAACCGTTCCAATGGCTTTATTATAAAAGCATGAAAGAAACATTAACAAGTGTGGTAGAAATAAACAAAGCATTCATTTTGAATGTATTATGCACCATGGGTTGGTCAGAAGAAGTCGCCATAGGCATTCAGGTAAGCATCCCATTGCTTAGGTAGGCGGCGAATGCCGTCCGCAAAAAAAGGATTGTGGTTGCTCACTGAACCAAGTGTTTACCGCATTCATTACGTCTGCATCTGTGTGAAATCGTTGCCCCTTGAGAGCTTTTTTTAGAGGTCCGAACAAATGAAAATCACATGGTGACAAATCAGACTATAGGCTGGATGTTGCAGAATTTCCCACTTCTTCCTTGCTAATGCTTCCTGCACAATCTTTGCGACATGCGGACGAGCATTATCATGCAACAAAATCACACTGCGAGAAAGCATGCTGGCTTGTTTATTCTTGATGGCTTTTTGCAGCTTGTCTAGTGTTTGCAAGTAGTGGGTAGAGTTGATGTTGACACCAGGTTCTTTAAAGTCAGCCAACAATAGCCCTTCATGGTAAAAAAATGCGCTCAGCATAACCTTACCAGCGGAAACCTGTAACTTGAATTTTTTGGCTTTTGGTGATCCAGCATGCTTCCATTGCATGCTCTCTCTTTTGCTGCTCGGCTCAAAGTGGTGACACCATGATTCATCGCCTGCCACTATGCGGAAGAGAAATGCATCACCCTCCACTCTGTAACGCAGCAAGTGGTTCAAACACCATCCCATGCGTTCCTCTTTTTGGTGGTCGGTCAACATCCGTGGTACCCACTGTGAACACACCTTCCGATATTGCAGTTTCTTACGAACGACCTTTTGAATTGTCCCAATTGACACATCAAATTCTTTCGCTAGTGAACGTATGCTTCGACAACGGTTCATCTGTACTGCTGCATCAATTTTGGCGATGGTTTTTCTGTTGCAACAATATGCGCTTGACCTGGCCGTCGAAGATCTGTCATGAACTGACGTCCTTTCCGAAACATTCGTGCCCAGTCTGTCACTGTTGTCTCCGACACACATTTGTTACCGTATGCAGCCTGCATTCTTCGATGAATGTCCACTGGTCGACATCCTTCAAATGAAAGAATCACTGCTCTTGGAGCTTCTTTGGACGGATTTTGGATCAATCTGGCCATTTTTTCAATGGTCAGAAACTGAACCTATGCATCATGGGATGATAAGCACTTGCTCTTTTATTCATTGGTCAGTACTTATCACATGACTATGACATGATCATGTTCAATGTACGCACGAACCTATTTCAAATGAACGCTCCTTATATATGTCTTTTCATAACACATCTAGATCTTTTATTAACACATGTATGCCCGTTCATAACAATTTTAGGTATGTTCATAATATGTATAGGTCTGTTCATAACATATCTAAGTCTGTTCATAACATATGTAGGTCTGTTCACAACATATGTAGTTCTACTCATAGCATATGTAGATCTGCTCATAACGTATGTGGATCTGCTTATAACGTATCTAGGTGGCTCAAAGTTTGTATGGCGACAACTCAAACAGCATGAATTGTAACAAGAAGACATAAAAGATCATAAGAGACAGTGGATGTCTTACCTGTAATGACAGCGCTAAGGTCAGGTTGCATGGTCTTGAACTGGTTAACATAATATTCCCTCTGCTCATCAGTGATCGTCCACACATCATCGACACTCTCAGTCTCCGATGATATAGATGAGGAATCAAAGTTTGGAGGATCCAAAGTACTGTACTGTTCTTTAACACCTGATCCAATGAGCACTGCGAAAGATAGGATTAACACATTACTTCACAAAGAGAGAGCCCTTTTTCTTCTTCTCCATATATTTTTTTCATTCGCTCGCTTTGAACTCAAATGTAAGTCCACACATGTGCTACTACTAAGAAGTGAGCTGGACTGATTTTTGCGTGTGAACTTAGCTTTCCCTATTACTAGTGTTCCTTGCCATCAGGTGAACCGACTCCAACTTCTGAGGTACTTGTAAATTACGTCCCCAAGTCAAGGGCGAGAAGTAAACATTTTAGAACTGACCGCAAGATGTATTAAGTGTTTCATTTCATTAAGTTATACAAGAGTAAGTAAATTAAAGTAAAGGAACGTTTTATGTGCCTTTAGGTGTGTAGGATATATCCGTAAAGTAAGAACAGAAAAGAATCCTTTTATGTGCCTGTGCCTTTATGTGTGTAGGGTATATCCTAAAAGTAAGAAAATAAAATAAACATTTATGTGCCTGTGCCTTGAGGTGTGTAGGATATATCCTAAAAGTAAGAAAACAAAAGAAACATTTTAATTGCCTGTGCCTTGAATTGTGTAGGATATATCCTAAAAGTAAGAAAAGAACAGAAACATTTTAAGTGCCTGTGCCTTGTGGTGTGTAGGATATATCCTAAAAGTAAGAAAAGAAAAATTTTATGTGCCTGTGCCTTGAATTGTGTAGGATATATCCTAAAAGTAAGAAAACAAAAGAAACATGTTATGTGCCTGTGCCTTGAGGTGTAGGATATATCCTAAAAGTAAGAAAAGTAAAGGATCCTTTTATGCGCCTTAAGGTGATGTGGGAAAATAGTGCTACACCCACATTTGTATCAACCATTCGGCACTCCATGGGTCATGTGGTCAGTATCCATCTGACCACCTTTACTTCCCTGGACACATCCTGGTACCCAATTTAAACCGGACTATTCTGAGAGCCCAGGTCAATTTTTTTTTAAATCTGCTCTGAACACAATGGAGTTTTATCGGAACAACAGTGAACAGAATCAGTGCTACTTACTGTGACTTTCATCAGTGCTACTTACTGTGACTTTCATCAGTGCTACTTACTGTGACTTTCATCAGTGCTACTTACTGTGACTTTCACCAGTGCTACTTACTGTGACTTTCATCAGTGCTACTTACTGTGACTTCCATCAGTGCTACTTACTGCGACTTTCATCAGTGCTACTTACTGTGACTTTCATCAGTGCTACTTACTGTGACTTTCATCAGTGCTACTTACTGTGACTTTCATCAGTGCTACTTACTGTGACTTTCATCAGTGCTACTTACTGTAGCTTCCGTCATTGCTATTTACTGTGACTTTCATCAGTGCTGTTTACTGTGACTTTCATCAGTGCTACTTACTGTGACTTTCATCAGCTACTTACTGTGACTTTCATCAGTGCTACTTACTGTGACTTTCAACAGTGCTACTTACTGTGACTTTCATCAGTGCTACTTACTGTGACTTTCATCAGTGCTACTTACTGTGACTTTCACCAGTGCTACTTACTGTGGCTTCCATCAGTGCTACTTACTGTGACTTTCATCAGTGCTACTTACTGTGACTTTCACCAGTGCTACTTACTGTGACTTTCACCAGTGCTACTTACTGTGACTTTCATCAGTGCTATTTACTGTGACTTTCATCAGTGCTACTTACTGTGACTTTCATCAGTGCTACTTACTGTGACTTTCATCAGTGCTACTTACTGTGACTTTCATCAGTGCTACTTACTGTGACTTTCATCAGTGCTACTTACTGTAGCTTCCATAAGTGCTATTTACTGTGACTTTCATCAGTGCTACTTACTGTAGCTTCCATCAGTGCTACTTACTGTGACTTTCATCAGTGCTGTTTACTGTTTGATTACTGTTACTTACTGTGGCTGTCACCAGTGTTGACTACTGTTACTTACTGTGACTTCCATCAGAGCTACTTACTGTGACTTTCATCATCCTCAAACATGGTCCAGTTGCCATTTTCCTGGCCCGGTGGCTGGTGAAGCTGGGATTGGACACTGGGGTGCTGGATCTGGCCTGCAAGCGCCTGGATCCCGCCCACGCTAGAAACAGTCACGTGACTTTTGGTGACCACCGACCCATCACTGAGAGCCACCGGGTTGACATGCCCACCATCGCCAGTTAACAAGGAAGGGTTCACCAGATGGTGTGTGGCTTCAGCACTGTCCAGACTGCCAGACATGGCCACGTGGGGTACGGTCGGAGCAACCATGGATGACACATTTGTAACGGAGTTGGCAAATACTGTTGCTGGTGCCGTGTTCTGCTTCAGAAGTAGCTTCTGGTTGGCTGGAGAGGTTGGGGGTGACTGGGTTGGGGAGAACGGAGGTGACTTGGAGTTGTGAGGTGAATCGTCTTTCACGCCCATCTGTTAACAGCAATTACAGGAAATTAATGGAGAACGATGCACATGGACAACAGAATACAACAGCAAATGTGCAGAACTGGTTGAGGGCCTATGCTTAATTAGGAGATTTTTGTTTTGCACTCGCTTGCTTTGAACTCAAGCGTAGTCCATACACACTATTTATAGTAGTGATGGACTATATTTTGCGTGTGGATTAGCTTTCCCTATTAACAGTGTCCCTCGCATGGGGTGGGGGTGACTTGGGGGGTGGGGGGAACCAGGCACATGAAGAAGAAAAAGAAGAAGAAAAAGAGGAGGAGGACAACAGAACACAACAGTAGATATCAGATAGAACGCATGGAGGGGAAGGGGGAGGAGGAGAAGAAGAAAGAGAGGAAGAGGAGATTGGTGTAAAGTGGTGTGTTTTTTTAACACACGACTGAGTCGGAAAACTAACTTTTGACTGCTCATAAATTACTCCTGGGAAGCTAATCTGGTGGTTTCCCTTTGACTTCTACATCCATACAAGAGATTTACATGCCATATATACTCAACCTGTGGAGACTGTATTTTTCTAATTTTAAAATTTGCTGAGACTGAATAAAATAGCAGTCTATTATATAATTTCTAGCTAATAAGGCAGAGGTACAATGTCTGCTTCATACTCAAAATGATCAAGAAAGAATCAAATTGGATTTTTATACAATACTGGATCTGTGGATATTATACTCCACCTTAGTCCTGGGGTAGTGAATCAGACTCCTAGCTTTTTCAGATAACTGAAGGATTTGAGTGCAGATTGCGCACATTAAGAATCCTTCTACAGTTGGAAATCAGAAAGAGCCAGCTGAATAGACCACTAACCAGACTAAACTTCACAAATAGAAAAGCTACCTACACGAACAAATTAATACATATACCATATGTGGCTATGACGTTTACATATTTGTTTATTTTGTGCTCGCTGGCTTTGAGCTCAAGCATAGTCCATACACACTACTTCAAGTAGTGCTGGACTTAATTTTTCGTGTTTAAGTGATCCTCGCTATCAGGTGAACTCACTCCGACTTAGAGGTACTTGTAATTTACGTCCCCAAGTCAAGGACGACAGGTCAACATTTTAATCCAACTGTCCGGTGTAGGGGAAGAGCCCCTTACCTCAGCATCAGCACACCGGATGTTTAAGAACACATGTTCTTATCAATTTGGCCATGCTGACCTGAGCTGGCATGTTTAAATGCCATGAAAAGGTTACTGCGGCCATATCTAACAATGCCATCTACTATAGAGGGTCTGTAATTTTATAAGAGCACTCATTAGGGCAGCAGAACAATCAGGCACACAGGTGACAATGATATCAGACTCCATGATCATGCAATAGAAAATCATAACCAGCAGTCTGTGCTTTGAATGGACAGAGCATTTGGAAGTCACACTTCACATTATTCACTGACATGGAAGTCAGCATGGTAGAATAGACTACAAGCAACTGTTCTTAAACATCTAGTGTACTGATGCTGAGGTAGCGAGGTTCAACCCCTACAGCGGTCAGTTGGACTAAAATATTGATTTCTTGTCCTTCACTTGGGGATGTAAATTACAAGTACCACAAAAGTCGAAGTGGGTTTCGCCTGATAGCAAGGGACACTGGTAATAGGGAAAGCTAATCCACACGTAAAAATCATTCCAGTTTACTAGAAGTAATAGTTACATGTATGGACTAAGCTTGAGTTAAAAATTAACAAATGCAACAACAACAAAACTCACTGACATGCTGGAGTAAAAGGTGGTGAAAGTGCAGACCAGCATATAAGGCACAAATATACATGGGAAGAAACATGACCAGAGCTGATACAGTGAATGCAGTATGGAATACAGTGGATGCAGTATGGAAAACAGTGAATGCAGCATGGAATACAGTGAATGCAGTATGGAATACAGTGAATGCAGTATGGAATACAGTGGATGCAGTATGGAAAACAGTGAATGCAGTATGGAATACAGTGAATGCAGCATGGAATACAGTGAATGCAGTATGGAATACAGTGAATGCAGCATGGAATACAGTGAATGCAGCATGGAATACAGTGAATGCAGCATGGAATACAGTGAATGCAGCATGGAATACAGTGAATGCAGCATGGAATACAGTGAATGCAGCATGGAATACAGTGAATGCAGCATGGAATACAGTGAATGCAGCATGGAATACAGTGAATGCAGCATGGAATACAGTGAATGCAGCATGGAATACAGTGAATGCAGTATGGAATACAGTGAATGCAGCATGGAATACAGTGAATGCAGTATGGAATACAGTGAATGCAGTATGGAATACAGTGAATGCAGTATGGAATACAGTGAATGCAGCCATGGAATACAGTGAATGCAGCATGGAATACAGTGAATGCAGTATGGAATACAGTCAATGCAGTATGGAATACAGTCAATGCAGTATGGAATACAGTCAATGCAGTATGGAATACAGTCAATGCAGTATGGAATACAGTGAATGCAGTATGGAATACAGTGAATGCAGTATGGAATACAGTCAATGCAGTATGGAATACAGTCAATGCAGTATGGAATACAGTCAATGCAGTATGGAATACAGTCAATGCAGTATGTGGACAATGATGAGACTCCTACTCTAGCCTGACTACTTGACCTGGCAGTGAAGCCAGGCCAAGCATGTCAATGTTATGCTCGAGGTCAAGACAGGAGATAGCACAACAAGTTCCTCATGGGAACAGTGTGCAGAGACGCTGTTTGTGATGGAGGACTGAGCACTCATAGAAATGTCCAATGTGCAGTGACATCATTCGGAATAACATAATATACTTTCATAATTGGCACTGGGCTACTAAGGGTAGACAACTCAACAGCACCGAGATAAACATCATTAGTACAAGGGTCAGTTAGTAAGTCACAAAATAGTGTGCAAAGATGAACTATATGATATGCAAACTTGAAAACCGTTTATTATTGTATTTACATCTCTCCTTGTTTCTCAACATAATCTCCAAGACCACTGATGCATTTTCCCCATCATTTGAGCAATCCTGAAATGCCTGCACTGTAGAAGTGTTTGTTTTGACTGCTGCCTTAACCATGTTCCCACTACGTGCTGAACTCTTTTGTCATCAGCAAATTTTTTATTCACCCAGAAGTGTACCACATTTAGAGACAAATACTCTCTGCTGTAAGCAGGCAACATTTCCTTAAGAAAACACTTAACAGAAATTCCTCTGACTCAACAGAACCTCACAACAACAAGATGTTCTTCAGTGGTACAATATTCAAGTATTGCTGACATTTTCAACACAATGTGTGCATGGAACCTTACAATATGCATATATATATATATATATATATATATATATATATATATATATATATATATATATATATATATATATATATATATATATATATATGCAACATGCAACAGTTATAGCCCGCCACACAGAGACATAAAGCTAGTTGGATATGCCATACAATGACACCTTCATAACCTACCAACAAATATCTCACCAGTCTCAGATTTTGTAACTGACTGACTGAATTACCCTCACAAGTGTTTGATGATAACACATCAGTTTTAAAACCTCACCTGTGAGGAGAACTGACTTGACTGACTACTGACCACTACAGCTTGATCTGGGACAATTCCTCGGTACTGGCCTGATAATGAACGACTGTGGGATTTCTTAGATACTGGTGGGGGTGGCAACTGGCCAGACAGCTGAGTATTTGTTTTGCTGCAGAAATGAAACAAAATAATATACATTAAAATCTAACAAACATGCCGCTATATTTAAATCGAGCTAATTGTTTATCCCTACCAGACCGCTGTACCAATTTTTCGGTAATTTCCTAATCTGCCGCTATACCGCTGTACCTAATTTTCGGTATTTTGCCTAGTACATGAAAAAAAATGTGTCACAAACTAAAAATAACCAACCAATCATGTACAAACCTCATGGTTAGCCATTGCAAATGTCTTCCCCAATAGGTTTGAATTGACTTTGTGTGGTTTAATGCGAAAAAATTCTGAAAATTCACAATGAAACGAGCGGCTGATGAACCAAGCACTTCAACAAGAAGGCGAAGTAGGTCTAGGCTTTTCACAGTCCAAAAGGTGATCGATACTTTGGTTTATTCAGACTGGATTGGCACACATAGGTGGAATATTGGCGCTAGATGCCAGGTAGACCTATTTTCTACAATGTTTCCAAGTTACATCTTATTCTAACCACTTGTTTGCATGTAACTAACATTTTTCTATATCATGTTGGTTTTTTTCTATTTGATGCTCAGGAGCCCAGGTAATAGGGGACAGTTAGGTTCAGGGCCTCAGGTCTGGTAGAGTTAAACCCCTGTTGTGCAGACAGAAAGACTAGGTAGTGAATCTGCTATTCACTCCAAAAGTCATTTGCATGACCTTTAAAGGATGGTGAGGTCAACCCTGGCCTTTTTGGGCTGTTAATGATTTACTAAGCAATTTTTACATTCAGTAGTCTGCCATTGCTTTATGAGCAACCAAGGCCCATACCATCAAAATCAACATACAGCAGTTTCAAATCATCTGCAGTTGATTTTGAACCCTCGACTTGGTATGTCGGGTAATTGTGAAACGCGTTCAATGCCCATACGCTCTGTAATGCTATAAATATGGGGATATCAAATGCTCTACATTGAATGAATGACTACATGCGTTATGTATTTTTGCCAGAATAAACTTCATCCACTCACTTCATATGAAATTTAAATCTGCAGTAAGCACCTGACAAGATGAAGCGAAATATTCAAGGCAACCTATTGTTAATAGCCGCTTTGTTAAAATTATATTTAGCATACCTTGCAACTGATATGGCACCTTTTCAATGTTAGAAGTGCACATGTGAATTTAATATTATTAACCTTTGTTTTGTGAGCCAGATGAAGAGAATAGAAATTTCCTCAAAGCTTAGCTAACATATGGCTTATACAAGAAATTTCCTAAAAACTTAGCTAACATGTGGCTTACACAAGGAATTTCCTAAAAACGTAGCTAACATGCGGTTTATACAAAGAATGTCCTAAAAACTTAGCTAACATGTGGCTAATATGGGGTGTATTTTAATGACTGTGCAGTGTTTGAAAATATTGCCGGTCCAAGATTTGTATTTACCTATTATATTGCATGAACTTTACAGAGGGTGAATACAAAACTTGGACTAGCAATATTTTCAAACACTGCATAGTCATTAAAAATACACCCTAAACAAGGAATTTCCTTAAAGGTTAGCTAACATGTGGCTTATACAAGGAATTTCCTCAACATTTAGCTAATGTATGGGTTATACAAGAAATTTCCTCAATGCTTAGCTAACATGTGGTTTATATAAGGAATTTCTTCAACGCTTAGCTAACATGTGGCTTATATAAGGAATTTCCTCAATGCTTAGCTAACATGTGGCTTATATAAGGAATTTCCTCAATGCTTAGCTAACATGTAGGCTTATATAAGGAATTTCCTCAAAGCTTAGCTAACATGTGGCTTATATAAGGAATTTTCTCAAAGCTTAGCTAACATGTGGCTTATATAAGGAATTTCTTCAACTCTTAGCTAACATGTGGCTTATATAAGGAATTTCCTAAAAGCACAGTAAAGTGAACATGTTGGTATAACGATTAGGAAGTTGCACTGACAGTGGCATGAGTGTGATGTAAGACGATGATTCGAATCCTGGGCTCGCTGCTCGCTATGGGAGTGAAAAACTGGCCATCTATTCCTCCATTCCCTCAAGGCCACAAAATATTATAGTCCCAGCATGTCACACGCTCATGATGGTTCCTATTTCAGAGCTTGTTTTTTTTTTTACATTTTTATATCAAACACATAGTTTACATTTGAAAAAATGAGACCACAAACAAGAGACTACACCATTTATTGCCTGGCATATTTTCCTGTATCTCTTCAGGTGCATACTACAAAAATAAATAGATACATGTAGAATAAAGCAACACAACGAAACCTTATAGCAGAAATGCATTGTGTATAAACAATATAAGCAAGCAAGGGTCCCTTTCAAATGCTCAAGCAGCAATGGGCATATGTAGCTAGACCTGTATTTTTATAGACCAAATGGCGCTCAATGGGTGATAAGGTCTGTATCACGCCGGCCGCCTTTACTTCCAAAGTCATTTCCTGGCACTCATTTTAGTCTGAGTCCACCTGGAAGCTATGTTTAAAATGTGAAACCGCCTACACAATATAATTTAGTTTACAAACTGGAATTTCTTCAAAGCAATGTAAACATTTAGTTTATACATGAAAATGTCCTAAAACATTTAGTTTATACATGAAAATGTCCTAAAACATTTAATTTATACATGAAAATGTCCTAAAACAGGTAGTTTATACATGAAAATGTCCTAAAACATTTAGTATATACATGAAAATGTCCTAAACCATTTAGTTTATACATGGAACATTTTCTAAAACAATTAGTTTATATACATGAAAATTTCCTCAAAGCACAGGTAACATTTGATAATAAGATTAAACCAAGCAAATAACACCCCAACCCAGAAACATAGAGAACAACAAAAAGAATTACAAATAAACTGCAAACATTCATTAATTGACAACTGCACAGAACAGTAGGAATAAAATGGTATAACAGAACCATCAATGTAGAGCTCATGGAGAGAACTAAACAAATATCAGTGAACCAACAGGTGAGGAAAAGGCTCTGGTGCTGGATAGGACACACAATGAGACAGCCTGGGGACAATAAAACTAACCTTTCTTGTCTGAAGTCCACAAGGCAAACAAAATAGTGGGAGACATAAACTCTTGGAGAAGAGAATTACAGACAGGTGAATAATATTGGGAGGACATAGAGGACGCTGCAGGAGATAGCAAATGATAGTATGGCTTAGCATGGTTTGATTGAGGGACTATGGCCCAATGGAAGGATGAAGGGCAGAAGAAGAAGAAGCACAGCGAACATTTAGTTTATACATAGAAACTTTCTCAAAGCATTGCTAACATTGCCTACAAAAATTAGATTGGAAAGAGCATGCATCTTTCCCATTGCAACATATGCCTGTGAGACCTGGACACTAACTAAACAAGCTGAACAGGGCATAAATGCCCCTGAATATAAATGTTACATGGATTCTAAGAATATCTTGGATACAGAAAAGAACAAATGCATACATATGACAAGATCTGAATACTGAAGAAGGTTGGCTATTAAAGACGATAAAACAAAGAAAATTGAAATATTTTGGTCACTTGAAACATTATGAAAGTTTGGAAAGAACAATAATGGAGGGGTATATGCCCGGGAAGAGAGGAAAAGGCCAAAGAGAAGATGGGTGCAGGATGTGGCAGATGATCTCCAGATGGGTGTATCATACGTGGGACATCTTGCTTATGACCGAGAAGTTTTCCGGAGGGTTGTTATGGGAGCTAGGTTCTGCAAAGGACATGCTACTGAATGAATGAATTGCTAATGTTAGCGGGTGCGTTGGTGTAATGGTTATGATGGCACGAGCGGGGATTGGGCCTGGGTTCCATGCCAGCTCTGGATGTTCACAATAAAAGGGAAAGACTGATCACCTATTCATCTATTCACTTAGGCCTACAAAATGTGATCCTCACACTTCACATACCCACAGCAGGTTCTCACGGCTACAGAATGTTTTATTTGTCTATTTGTTGTTGTTGTTGTTGTTGCTAACATTTTGTTTTAGTTTGGACTTTGATGTGGCCGAAGGGTTACGACCACTTTAGCTCTTAAACTACCTGTACGCTAATGACGAGGTGGTGGGATCATTTACTACATGCGTCAGTTCAGACTTAATGTTGACTTCTCGTTCAGAAAGCAATGGCAAACTACTGAACGTACAATTACCCAGAAAATCAACCTAGGTTTAGGACTGATAGCATTGTCCTACAAAGGACATTTTTTTTTTTTTTTCCGCGTTTCCATCCTGTTTCAGGATATTGCGGTC
Organism: Cepaea nemoralis; assembly: GCA_014155875.1. Lineage (NCBI taxonomy): Eukaryota > Metazoa > Mollusca > Gastropoda > Stylommatophora > Helicidae > Cepaea > Cepaea nemoralis. Next base: position 374,087 of record JACEFZ010008276.1, read on the forward strand.
AACACCAGCATCTTTCAGCTGTATGTTGATTCCTAGGCTAGATTACGCTCATCAGCACGCCACGACTTTCTGAGCGACCGGCTCCATACTCTCATAAGTCACTTTTGCAATTCGAACCACTGCTAATTCTCGTCGCGTCACGTGACGAGAGTATTCGGGGTTAGCGGAGAAAGCTGCTAACCCCTCGGCCATGGAGCCGGCCTACAAAGGACATGCAACATTTAATTTCATTATTTATTTTAAAAACAATTAATATTTAGTTTATGCACAGGAATTTCCTAACAGTTTATCTGATGTTTTGTTTACTTTTATCCATAGCAAACAGGCCAGCATTTTCCCTATACATATATAATGGAGGAACATAATACAGTTTTAGTAATAAACCCTATATACACTTGGTCTTCTGCTCTAGTAACTTATCACCATAATATCGCATGTCCTTTGCAGAATGTTGCTTTCATTGCGGCCTACTAAAATGATTCTAGATCATTTGCCAGTTCCCCTACCTCATACATGTTCATGCTCAAGTTGTCTGCAATGTCCTGTGTCCATCTTCATGCTGGTCAACCCCCAGGCTCATCTTCCAGGAGCCACGCCTTCCATCACTGTTCTCTCCCAGCCATTGTGATGTTTCATATGGCCAAAATATTTCAAGTTTCCATTATATCATGATGTGTAATATCATAAAATGGCAAATCAGAAGATGAGATTGAAGATAGATGCAATAAGGCAAACTAACTCATTGGACAAATGGCACCAATACAAAAGAACAAGCATGTATCAGTAGATATTGTTTTAAAAGCACTCTACAATACAATGCTTCTACCAATGCCAAACCTGGACAATGACAGAAAAAGAAAGAAGAAAAATTACAACAAAGGAAATGAAACTCCTGAGAAGAATACTCAACGTATCCAGAAGAGGGAAAATCAAAAATTAGGAAATCAGGACAAAAATGATGATTATAGCAGTGCTAGATTTTATTAGAAAACTAGCTGACCCAGCCCGGCTTCACCCACCCACCCATCTAATCTATCTATCTTATCTATCTAATCTATCTATCTATCTATCTATCGATCGGTCTATCTATCTATCTATGTTCGGCCCTTTCCCCTTCCCGTTGCGGGAAAAATGGGTTCGCAAATTTTCACGTATCTAAAATACCTTCTCTAGAGGACCCGGCCCAGCTTCGCCCAGCCCCTGGTGGGGATCGATCGATCCATCGATCCATCTATCTATGTTCGGCCCTTTCTCGTTCCCGTTGCGGGAAAAATGGGTTCGAAAATTTTCACTATTTAAAATAGATGCATTATTTTTCTGAAAACTTTGAAAATGCCTTAAAGATTTTATCATTATATTATAACGCATATGACTGTAGATAACTACTTTAAACATTTTATAAAACTTTAGGAAACATGCAACAATTATTTAAATTACATAATATAGCAATGTTACTAAAAGTAATGTTCCTTGATATAACTTTTCTTAAGTTAAGTCCCCTTGCAATATTTTAATTAAATTCAATTTAATACGTAAATAACTGTTTTTAAACTAACAAACTATGCCAGTTGGCTTGGCGGGAATGAGAAGAACATCTTTAGAAAATTTCATCTCAATCGGATGGACCGTTCGCGAACGCATAAAAGGCACATAAAGACACAAACAAAGACACACACATTCTCTTTTATATATATAGACAACAAGTTAAATGATTCAGCCACATAACTAGGCTAACAGGGAATAACAGAGTTCATGGGAATCTCAATATATAAAGCCCATAAAAGGACACTCCCGCTGTTTATGCTTCACTTCAACACCGCAAGGTACAAGAGGAACAAGATATGATGAGATGAGAAGAGATGATGTTTATGAGCCAGTTTTCTTCAATGTTCAGATTTTATAAGTAACAAATGAAAAATCATGAACTCTGCAAATGAATTAACTTCCAGTTCAGCCGATACTTACCTTTCTGAAGCAACTGAATCAGGCTCCCCGGATGACTTCTTTCTGTCACTGAGCACAAACCTAACTGGCACAAAGACAAGGTAAAAGCGGTACAGCAATAATCAACATAAACCCACATACTGCGATGCCTTCTTAAGTAATTACTGGCTTACCAAAACAATGATCAGGGGCTCAACGCTCAGCAGTGGCAGAAAATAGATTTTTTCATTCTCACTAGTCACATCAACCTAACCTGACAAAATGGGCACCAGAAATTATTCTTGCAAAAAATAGTAACACTAACCTGCTATGCAAGTTGTAAAAAAGCAAAAAGGAAGGGTTAGATATTTAGCTGCTACTTCATCCCGCAAATATATTCAGTTGCAAAATGCAACTAATCATGAACAGATCTACAAATAGCTTGGCATGAGTTCAGGGCCTATACTACATTGGGAGATGAACTGCAGCAGAAGAGAAATTCTTTGTGTGCCTTCGCTCACTTTGAACTCAAATGGAGTCCATAAACACGCTACTACTTCTAGTGCAATGAACTTATTTTTTTATGTGGATTAGCTTTCCCTATTACCAGTGTCCCATCAGGCAAACCCACCTCTGACTTCTGTGATACTTGTAATTTATGTCTCCAAGTCAAGGATGATTGTAGTCAAACTGACCAGTATACAGGGGTGAACCTGCTACTTCAGCATCAGCACACCAGATGTTTAAATTATTGTGAGAAAGCAAAGGTGGCTAGGGTAAAATTGATCATAATGTCCCTTGTGATCTAGCAACCTGTCTCAAAATATCACAATGGCATGTAACTAGGGCTCGGCTCAGCCCAGTTCATCCTCATTGCACTCCACATGTGTTCAAGGGAGCTCCCATCTCTTTCGTAATATATTCATCAGCATTTAATAGCAGGTCACTTTGTGGTGATTTTCAGAATAGTATGACCATCAGCTCAGAAAGCAATGGCAAACAGTCTGTGATTGTTTTGTGATTTTCAAGGCAATGTTATATTCAGTAGTTTGAACTCTGCCCTTGGTGTTCTGGATAAATTCTATTGATGATATTCTTCCTTGCCACCATCTTATGTCATCCAGCATCATTTCTCTAGACCTACTGCTGCTTCTCCTACCGCCCCAATGTTTTCAAATGCCTCTCCTCTCATTATGTGCCAGAGGACATTGTTTGTCCCTGTCTAATAGATGTATATAATGTTCTATATCTCCTGGTACAAAGATTAATATAACGGTATGAACTGTAGGTGATTTGTCATTCCTATACATGCTTTGGTCTCAGTAAGTGCATGTTATGAACTTAAGAAGAGCAAGAATGTTCCTCGCTGTCATGAGAGATACATTTTTTTTTGCAACAGAAGGCAACTAGCTTACTTTTGTTCTGACTGCACTTCAATCACCTCACACTATATTTGTTGACAAAGTGAATGTGCCTAAAGGAATGATACTTAAACAGGAGAAAACATCCATAATGGTGGGATTTGGCAGCAGACCGCATTGCATTGGTTTTTTTATGAAATGGTATGGGCGCCAATCATTCAGAAAGCAATATGGTCAATGGCAAATTACTGAATGTAAACTTGCCCAGGAATCATGAACAGCCAAAAAATGCTGGGGTTGACTGCTATGTCCTGTAAACTGAGTAACTCTATATCTTTGGCCTTGTGAATTCCAGACAAAGGCCTTTCTTGTTATACCATTCTCAGGTTTGCTCAGTGTATGTTCTATCCAGCACCAGCGTACTTTCTTCACCAATTGATTCACTGGTATTTGTCTAATTCTCTCCATACCAGTTTAATCCTATTTTGTGCACACAATATTTGCAGTTGAACAAAATAACTACTGCTGGCCTTTTGTCTAGTAAAGGGGCCAAATGACTACTTAGTAAATGCTGTCCCAGCTGCCACACTGCATAGAAGTAACCTGATGTCAAAAGTGTTACAAACTACTATTCTGTGTTAGCACGGATGAACTATGACATACATTCTCTACCATAATTGTAGGTTTCACATCATGACCAGAAGTACACAAAATAAGAGAGGAAACCTTTCATTTAATTAGGATATAGTTCTCTGACATTTGTAATTCTGGCAAAATGAAAATGGGTCAATCTCTCTCTCTCTCACACACACACACTATCTCTCTTCTCTCTCACTCTCTCTCTTATCTCTCTACTTCTCCTTTCTCTCCTCTTTATCTCTCTCTCTCTCTCTATCTCTTATCTCTATCTCACTCTTTACCTCTTCTGTCTGTCTTATCTGTCTCTCACTCTCTACTTACTTCTTCTCTCTATTTACTTCTTCTCTCTCTACCTCTTCTTTCTATCTACTTCTTCTCTCTCGAACCTCTTTTCTCTTTATCTACCTCTTCTCTCTTTGCCTTCCATCTCTACCTCTTCTCTCTATCTACCTCTTCTCTCTACGTCTTCTATCTCTACCTTCTCTCTCTATCTACCTCTTTTCCCTATGTCTTCTATCTCTATCTCTTCTCTCTCAATCTAGATCTTCTCTATCTACCTCTTCTCTCTCAATCTAGATCTTCTCTATCTACCTCTTCTCTCTCAATCTAGATCTTCTCTATCTACCTCTTCTCTCTCTATCTACCTCTTCTCTCTCTAGATCATCTCTCTCTCACTCTACCTCTTATCTATCTACCTCTTCTCTCTCTACCTCTTTTCTCTATCTACCTCTTCTCTCTCTAGATCATCTCTCTCTCTACCTCTTCTCTCTCTAGATCGTCTCTCTCTCTACTTCTTCTTTCTCTATCTACCTCTTCTCTTTCTCACTCTCTACATCTTCTTTCTCTACCTCTTCTCTTCTCACTCTCTATCTACCTCCCTCTTCTCTCTACCTCTTCTCAATCTACCTCTTCTCTCTCTCTCTACCTCTTCTCTCCTCTCTCTCTACCTTTTCTCTCCTCTTCTCTCTCTACCTCTTCTCTCTCTGTATCACACACACACACACACAATCTTATTAACAGTTTTAAAAAAATGTGCCCATAAAATAAGCAAGTAAAGGCCCCTTTCCCATGCCTTGAGGTATGTTGGGTATATGGTGCCTGCCTCATATTTTTTAAACTAATTGGTACCCTATGGGTAATGTGGTCCATATCATGCCAGTTGCTTTTACTTCCCAAAACAGTTCCTGGTACCTTCTTTAGGCTAGGTTAATGTTGTTGAAATCCCCGTTTCTACGAGAACTCGACCACATGACACTGCCCTACCAGGACTCCCTACCAATGAAATAAAACACAGAAAATAAAATACCTTGCTCACTTCCTTTAGAAGAAAACTTTGGTAGTGGGATATCTTTACCTGCAGGCACACACAGAAAAAAAAACAAATGAAGGAACAAATTAATAATACATTTTTCAAGAAATATGAATCATTAACTGACATGCCAACTGTGAGCATGTGGGTGATGATGTCACCCTACAACTCCCAATCTCCAACACTGTTTATCAACTCATCTGCTGACATCTGTTGATGCTATGGTGCAAGTTTGTCCAGTATGTTCCCCATGTGTGTTCTTTTCTATTTTTTCCCCATTAACTATATCACTATGTACCATTTGTCGCCCTGCTAGTGAGTTGAGTGTGTGGAGCAACACTGTGAGCTGTGGATTTCATGTGGAGTGCTTTTACATCTGTCCACAGTTGTTTGTAGTGTTAATTGCATGTTCAGAAAAATGGCGGCCAGCCGGTCACTGAACTAACTGGGTTGCCTTATGCAGTAATGTGTGGCTGCTGGTTTTCTAGTGACTGCCGCTTCCATCTACGATGAACTGTATATTTTGTGGCGGACTTTTGTATAGGCATTCTGGCTGCGGCATTATGCATAGTATACATGTGCGGGCTGTTGGTTTGTCGAGACTCCTGTCTGTTCCACTTTTCACATGGGGCAGTGAGGAGCATTTTGTGCGATATTAACTGGCACAGGAATGGAGCATAATGGGGAGACCCTTTGCCGTGAAGTTGGAACCTTGACTAACTAACCAACCATGCGTCACTGGTCTGGTCTATGTTCTTTATCTTATTATGTCATTTGGCCTACCTTTACAAGCACTGATCTCACTGTCTCCTTTTGTTGTTATTCTACTGCTGCTCTTTATCCTGTATCAAGGCATATGCCCTCAACTAGCTCATGCCAAGCTGCCCATCTTTTGCTATCTTCTGCAGTTACCTCCATGTGCTCCCAATATATGTCATCTCTGTCTTAATTCTCTCCATGTGTTTTTAGGTTTCCCACTATTATTTTTTTTTGCTATCTTGTGCAGTAACCGCCATGTTCTCCCAATATTTGTCATCTCTGTCTTAATTCTCTCCATGTGTTTTTAGGTTTCCCACTATTTTTTCACCCTGGGGATTTTATGTTTTTCTTTACACCTGCTTGTGATGTTCCTGATGAAGATCTCTCATATCCAAATGTCAATTCATTATGTTTAACTTATTTTTATCTAATTTTTACATTATTATTATCATTGTCATGGCTTAGGGCTTACGGACGCGATTCGTAAACCTGTTTACCCGCGTTCGAAACACAGCTGCGACTGATGTGGCAGCAGACCGTATCGCGCTGGGTTTTAACGTGTTGGTAAGGAGCCGGTCGTTCAGAAAGTTTACAGAATGTAAACTTGCCAAGACATCAACAACAGCAGTAAAATGCTGGTGTTGACAGCAATGTCCTGTAAATAGCAAAATCTGCAAAGAAAAAAAGATTATCATTGTCATTTTTACACTGATTTCCATTTGTTGTAGTTGTAAGGCAGTGGTTCTCAACCGGTGGGGAATTCCCCCTCCCCAGGGGGGAATTTTGGGGTGTCCAGGGGGGGAATGAAGATCATTTCAAGATTGTGTTAATACAAGAACCGATTATTTGATCTTGTTTTTACCTTCATACTTTACGGTTCTGTACGTCTCACCCTTCTAAAATTCATTTTATAAAGTAGACCCACAAATCACGTTTTATGTGGACGTCTAGACTTGTTATAGTATATGCTATTAAATTTAGCTTCAATTATTTCGTATACTGTGTAGGGGCAGGGGGCATTTTTAGGAAGGAAATATGAAAGGGGGGAATGACGTTCTAAAAATATGGTGAGGGGGGGAATGACGTACTAAAAATATGGTGAAGGAGGGCACGGGCCAAAAAAGGTTGAGAACCACTGTTGTAAGGTATGTACACTGTGTCTGTGTTTATTATCTCTCACTTTTTTTCGCAAAAGTCACATGTGCCTGTTTCCATATTGTATTGTTATATCTTGCTGTGACTTCTATCCAACAGTGTGTCTAGTTACACTATCCTTGGATTTTCTCAATGTGCGCCCTATCCAGTGTCAACTTCTTTTCCTTACCCTGATTCACTGGGATTTGCTTTGTTCTCCCCACGAGCTTCAAAATGGTGAGTTTGTCGTATAATTTTAGCCCCACTATTCTGCGCAGGCACAAGTTAATGAACTCTGAATACTATTCCCATCAATGTTCCCAGCTGTTGCTAAGTTTCCAGTTTGACAATCTTCATAGCATGCCCAAAGCAGATGGGCTTCTGCACCTAATTTCTCTCATCAATTTACGGTTTTTGTATGATTTCCTAACAACCACCACATACACGTTTTTCTTTCATTTCCAGGCTGAGTTTATCACAGTAGAGAGTGCCAACTGTTAATCAGAAGGACAATATGCTTTGCTTGAGAAAGATTCTGGTTCAAGCTTCATTTAATTAAATGACAAAATATTTTAGATATGAAATAGTTAACAAATCCAGACATTATAACGATTTATAATCACAATCTCGACACTATAATTTATAATCACAATCTTAACATTATAATGATTTATAATCACAGTTCCAACATTAAAATGATTTATAGTCACAGTCACGACATTATAATGATTAACAATCAAAACCCTGATATAATGATTTATAATCACAGTCCCGACATGATTTATAATCACATATTTCATCTCATCATCATGCAGCAGTTCCCTTGCGGAACATTACTCTCATCCCAGCTCACTGAAAAGATTCCCAATCCCCTGCCTCATACACACCCATGCCCAAGATGCCCTTAATGTTCTGTGCCCATCTTCATGCTGGTGACCCCTGTCTTTTTTTCCAGGAACCATTCCTTCCATCACTGTTCTTTCCCAGCCACTTGGATGTTTGATATGGCCAAAGATTTCCAGTTCCCGGGACATGATGTTGCATATGAGACCAAGATGATTCTTTCCCAGCCACTGTTATGTTTGATATGGAGGAGGGGGAGGTCTGAGTGATGAGCACCAGTGGTTTTCCAATTCATGGTTTCTGCATCTCTAGGAGACCACCTAGTCTGAGATCTCCTGCCAGTACAGGCCTACAATGGCTATTTAACTGAGATTTGTGGTTTCTGAGACGAATGTGGTTTCTGAGTGTCCTCAGTAGCAAAGAGATAAGTTTCTCAGTCTGTGGTGCAGGAGACCGTGGTTCGATTCCCCACCGGCAAAATATTTCCATCATGTTTTTTCGTCATCATCATTATCACATGACATCACGACTCGACGCGCTATCGAGATCAAGTCGCCTTATCGGATAACGCAGAGGATGCCTCGCGTTAAAAGTACAGCGCAGAGACAAACGCTATATGCAGCCGGGAAGTTCCAACCAGCTCCAAGATGATGCAGCCCAATATACCAGTGACCTCCACACAGGAGGAAACAACAGCAACATCTGAGGACTTCACCGGCAGAATACTGCTCAAACAGACAAGCGATAGGAGAAGCGAAACTGTCGGCGCTACCAACAGACAAGATAATCAATCTGTTGGAAAACGAGCTGGGAAGACACAGCATCAACCAGCTGCGCAAGACACCTGATGGAGTAGTGGTCTCCATCAACAAAAACTCAAAGACCACAGCACTGATACAGAAGATCGCACGAGATGAGAAAGCCGACATCAAGCTTCACCACGGCATCTTATTGGAAGCCAGCCGACACAACATGATTAAACGATGGGTCATTAAAGAGTCAAGACCCATCTCACCAACGACCAGATCAGGGAGTTGCTGACAAGAGAGAACCACAAACTCAAGATCACCAGTGCCGAGAGGATCATCGGAAAGAACAACATCCCCTCTACTGTCGTCGTCGTAACATAAGAGGACCGATTGATCCCTCAGTACATCAGATGGGACAAGAGAGACCAAGTTCCAGAGCACTACATACCGAGAGTGCTGCAGTGCTCTAAGTGCCAGAAGTTTTGGCACACCCGTGCCACCTGCAAGAGTGAGGTTGAGGTTTGCAGATACTGCTCTGGACCTCATCCATACAGCCAGTGCCAGCATGCAAAGATCGACAAGGACTTCAGGAGGCCTAACAATAACAGAAAATGCGCCAACTGTCTCGGCAACCATGGCGCCAGGTACCTCGGCTGCCCCTGCCACCAAGACAGCAAAGAAGCCATGAAAATCGCCATCAAGTCTAACCTACCATATAAGGAAGCCAGGAGGCAGTACGAGGCGACCAACCGACTCACCAAAAATGACAAAGCGCAACTGGAAGGCCAACTGAAGGACATGAGAACACAGTTCAAAAACATGAGGAGAGAAAAATTCAAGACGCAAGAAACACAGATAACGGCCGCCCAGCGCATCCTGGACGAAACGAAGCAAGTCCAGCAGAAGATTCAGCAGGATGTCGCTCGAATGGCTGCTATACAAGCTGTGACAGAAGAAAGGCTATCAAGCAGGGAGGAGGAAGAACACAAGAAGCAAGAAAATCAGATAACGGCCGTTCAGCGCATCCTCGACGAAATGAAGCAAGTGCAGCAGAAGATAGAACAGGATGTCGCTCGAATGGCTGCCATAAAGGCTGAGACGGATGAACAGCTATCTAACGTACAAGATGTGAAACGAAACACAGAAATCACTCTTGATAAGATACTTGAACTGCTCAAGATCCAGACAGCCACACCCGAACCAGAGGATACAAAGGCACAAACAGAAGAAGAAGCAACAGAGGAAGAACGATATCGCTCACCGCACCACCAAGATCCGACTGGCGAACGCCGAGAAGATTCGAAGGCAACTCACGGCGGGGAAATAGGAGGAAGACCAGGAGAGACGACAACTGGTAAAACTCCCTGAAGGAAACAGCACCGTATGACAGGGTGGGTACCCAATTACTCCAGGCCCCAACAAGTGCGCAACTCTGTCCAGACATGAAATACCTCATCAAGAAAGTAACGAACGCAATCAACCCATCAGAAGCCGGGAAGCTGACAACAAGCAGCCCAAAGTACGAAAGAGAAACTTCAAGCTACACCATAGACACCCTACATAGTCAAGTCGAAACCCGAAGGCTGAAAGGGAGTACTCGTACCAAAATTTGGATTGGATTGGTTGGATTGGATTCTGAGACGAATGCGTGAATACTTTGGGCTGCCAGAGCAACTAACATTGATTGCCTAGAAGAGGCTAATGAAAAAATTATAACCATAAAAAGCAGACAATGTTCTTAGGTTACATAATGAAAAGTGAGGCACTGGTAAATAACAGGATGACTGGATACATCAGCGTTAGATGAGGCAGATCCAGAGAAATGATGCTGGAAGACCTCAGATGGTGGCATGGAGGAATACTATCAACAAATGATCCAGAATACCAACGACAGAGATCTGTGGAGATACGAGGGGGCTTCAAATGAAAACCGTAAAGGTGTGATAGAAATTATAATAAGCATGCCACTGTTTTGTAACCTGTCAATATTGTTGTTAAGGATGTTAAGAGTGTTAAGCACATTATATCATAGTGAAGATGAACACTGTGTTGCCATATGGACAGTTTAAAGATGGCAGCCCCCTTTTAACATGCACCAAAGAGGAGCAGCGTTCTTTTATCCATTTTTTGATCAGTAAAGGAATTAAACTAATAGAAATTAATCGGAGAATGACGGTCCAGTATAATGATGCAAGCCTGTCAGTCCAGCAAGTGTATGAGTGGAGTCGGAAGTTTCAAAATGGCATGAGTGACTTCTGTGACAGACTGTTCACGACCGGGTCAGGCACACCAAGTAGTGACCCCAGAGAATTTATTTCTACAGGAATCCAAGCACTTTATCGGCGCTGGGGGACTTACACTGAACGCTGTGATAACTACATCGAAAGAAACATTTGTTTTTTACTTTTTCTAATATTATAATTTTTAAAAATTTAAGATTTTCATTTGAAGCCCACTAGTACATGAACACAGTTAGCGGGGTAGGGGTATCCCCTATCAAAGGAGATGTAAGACGCCTCTTTTCCTCCGTTAGTCTACGGGACACCCTTGGGCAAGGTGGAGTACCTGTTTAGCCCCCCGATCAGGGTTACGTGAAGCCATGGAAGCAGGTGGTGGATGGAGTGTGAGAGCAGCTGACAGATTGTTGTTGGTTATGGTCTTGCACTCTGTGGCGATAGGCAGATGATCTCATCAGTAGAGACAATGGCTATGGCCACCGACTAATACAGTCACTGACCAGAAGGAAAGCAATGGCAAACTACCTTCTGCAAAACTTGCCAAGAAACCATAGCAACCATGAAAGAAAACATAATAAGAAAGAGATCTGGTGGCGAGACCCCCAGGCCAGGCAGATCAGATAACACTGGGGAAGAGTGTGACACAGGGACCAGTACTAGTAATCGTGATGACGGAGTTAATCCTGACTGTGTTACCAAGGAAATCCCCTGTAGACTACGAAACAGAATGAGAATAGCAACGTGGAATGTGAGAAGTCTGTATGAGGGAAAGCTTAAAGTAGTGTGTGATGAGATTGAGAGGTTAAACATTCAAATTTTAGGAATTAGTGAACATCGCTGGAGCGAGTATTTTCATTTATTCTGGTAGAGACGCCGGAGGCCAGAGTGGAGTGGCATTTTGTTTAGATAAGACAACTGCAAAATCTTTAATGGGATATAATCCAGTTAGTGATAGAATCCTCACTATTAGACTTAAAGGCCGTCCCAAAAACACAACTCTCATACAGATATATGCACCTACTTCAACAGCAGAGGAGGACGAAATTGAAGATTTTTACAACACACTACAAGACACATTAAATAAGATTGGTCATAATGATATAACAATAATAATGGGAGATTTTAATGCAAAAGTTGGTGCAGGAAGAGCTGAAAATGAGAAACACGTTTTAGAAAATTTGGATTAGGAAATAGAAATGATGCTGGTGACAAATTAACTGAATTTTGCACAGAAAATGAGTTAACGATAGCCAACACGCTTTTTAAACAACATCCAAGAAGACTCTTCACATGGAAGTCTCCAGACAATATTACCAAAAATCAGATAGATTATATTTTAATACAAAGAAGATGGAGATCAAGCATAACATCTGCAAAAACCCTACGTAGTGCAGACTGTGATACAGATCATCAGTTATTAGAAGCAGTTCTGAAATTAAAACTCAAAAAGCTTATCCGAGGACCAAGGCCACTTCGTTTTGATCTCACAAAAATACCGGGTGCATACACTGTAGAAGTTAGGAATCGCTTTGGGGTCTTGATGTCTGTACAAGAAGAAATGACACCTGATGAACTGGCAGTACAAGCTAGAGATATCTTGATAACTGCAGCCAAAGATTTAATTCCGACCAAGAAAAAGCAACTTAAGCCATGGATTACACCAGACACATTAGAATTAATAAAACAACGAAGGGAACTTAAACAGAAAGGAGGTGAATCCGATAACAGCAGGATGAAGTATAAATCTTTAACTCGAGAAATAAGAAAGAACACAAGAAAGGACAAAAATCAATATATACAAGATTGCTGTACCAGAATAGAGCAATATCATAAGACTGGAAGAGATTATGAAATGTTCAAAGAAATGAAGTTATTGACAAGAAATGTTCAACCTCAATTGAATGTTATCTGTGACAAGATGGGAAATACCTTAACAGAATCTAGACAAATTCTAGAAAGATGGCGGGAGTACTGCAGTGGAATGTATGATATGAGTGACAGTGAGGATATGAATGAGATACATGAACCAATGGCAGCAGAGACAGAACCTGAACCCTCATTAGATGAAATTGCTTGGGCTATAAAGAACCTGAAGAATGGTAAATCACCTGGATGTGGTGAGATACCAGCTGAACTAATTAAAGCGGGAGGAGAAGAAAGCACACACATATATCATGCATTATGTACAAAGATTTGGAAATATGGTATATGGCCAAAAGATTCATTCCAATACCAAAAAAGGGCAACCTGAAATTATGCACCAACTATAGAACTGTTGCCCTGATCAGTCATGCAAGTAAAATTCTACTAAAAGTCATAATGGGAAGACTTCGTAAGAAAATGGAAGAAGAGATTAACGTAGTTCAAGCTGGATTTAGACAAGGAAGAGGAACAAGAGATCACATATTCAACATGTGTTTAATAATAGAGAAGTGCAGAGAATTTAATGTAAACCTATTCTCATGTTTTGTGGATTATTCAAAAGCATTTCTTCTTCTTCTTCGTTCATCCGGAATTTTTTTTCCGGATGTGATTGCGTTGTGCCTGTTTACAGCAGAGCTGCGTTCTTGCGCCGTTAGGCCGACACATCAGACTTCTGCGGGCATTTGTTGACAGGGTTAACCTTCCCGGGATTCAAAAGCATTTGACTGTACAACATCAGAAACTTTGGGAAATCATGAGGAATATGGGCTTTCCATCACATGTAGTACAACTCATAAAAATGCTCTATCTAGACCAACAAGCAGCAGTTAGAATAGATGGCGAGGCATAAGATTGGTTTGACATCAAGCAAGGAGTCCGTCAGGGCTGCGTGCTGTCACCCTATTTGTTTAACCTGTACGCCGAAAATATAATGAGAAATGTAAGAGATGATATAAACAGGGAGCTATATGATGCCCTAAATATCGGCGGTCATGACATACCGGAGATTCGATATGCTGATGATACAGTATTACTATCCACAACACAGAATGGCATAGAAAACCTAATAGCTTCAACCCAATTGAATAGTGAAAATCACAACTTATATCTTAACATAGCAAAAACAAAGATAATGCATATAGATAAAACTACTATGGAGAAAGAAATATACATTAATGGTGAAAAATTGGCGGTAGTGGAAAATTTTGAATATCTTGGTTCATTGATTACCAACAATGGTGACACAATTAAAGAAATTAAACGGCGACTATCAATTGCTCTTCAAAGACTAAAACAGCTGAATAAATTATGGAGTGGGACAGATAGAACTACAAAAATTAGATTTTTAAGAGCATGCATCTTTCCCATTGCAACATACGCCTGTGAGACATGGACACTTACTAAACAAGCTGAACAGCGCATAAACGCCTTTGAATATAAATGTTATAGACGAGTTCTAAGAATATCTTGGGTAAAGAAAAGAACAAATGCATCCATACTTCAAGAGTTGAATATTGAAGAAGGTTGGCTATTAAAGACGATAAAACAAAGAAAATTGAAATATTTTGGTCACTTGAAACGTCACGAAAGTTTGGAGAGAACAATAATGGATGGGTATATGCCTGGGAAGAGAGGAAGAGGAAGGCCAAAGAGAAGATGGGTGCAGGATGTGGCGGATGATCTCCAGATGGGTGTATCAGACGCGGGACATCTTGCTTATGATCGAGAGGTTTTCCGGAAGGTTGTTATAGGAGCGAGGTTCTGCAAAGGACATGTTACTGAATAAGTACATGAACATCCATGCAACTTGGCAGGGCACATGATGATGATGATGAATAATTATTTTTAAAAATTTTACACATGAGTTGGTGATCTTTGGTTTTCATTTGACTTCTTCCTGCTTACTTTAGTACCACATTTTCCAATACGTCTTAAAGTGGCAACATGTGTATTATAATGTCTCACAATTCATGTTTCTTAATGTTAATATTTATCTTACCAGAATTTAAGGCATCCAGTTTGATAGGTATCCCTGCCTGGGCGAGTGCAACTAACTTCAGAGCAATATAAAACTGGCTGCGACCAAAGTGACCCAGACGTTTGGCTCCGCATAATTCTGTTATCTGAAGATAACCAAAATTGAAAAATTTACTTCTTTACTGAAACATAAAGTCATCACATGAAATTGACAACAAACTACTCAATACAACAAAAACTGTTAGTACTTTTTGAGTCAATATTTGTTTTAGAATATATTTCAGCATTCCATGGTTGGAAATATCATAGAAAGGAAGATTGATTTTGGAATACAAGACATGTTGCTGAGACTGGCTGGCTGGTTGGCTGACACCTTGCCAGATGATAGTTTGTTATACTGTGCTTCAAAAAATGCATAATAACTACAACCCATGGCGGTAGTGAATGTGACTGATCAGACCAATTTGTGCGGTAAATGTTTATCCATAATGGATGCATATGACCACATGGTCGGAGCCCTGTGTCTAGAGTGAACCAGCCCGGTGTCTAGAGTGAACCAGTCCTGTGTCTAGAGTGAACCAGCCCTGTGTCTAGAGTGAACCAGTCCTGTGTCTGGAGTGAACCAGCCCTGTGTCTGGAGTTAACCAGCCCTGTGTCTAGAGTGAACCAGCCTGGTGTCTAGAGTGAACCAGCCTGGTGTATAGAGTGAATAAGTCCTGTGTCTAGAGTGATCCAGCCCTGTGTCTAGAGTGAACCAGCCCTGTGTCTAGAGTGAACCAGCCCTGTGTCTAGAGTGAACCAGCCCTGTGTCTAGAGTGAACCAGCCCTGTGTCTAGAGTGAACCAGCCCTGTGTCTAGAGTGAACCAGCCCTGTGTCTAGAGTGAACCAGCCCTGTGACTAGAGTGAACCAGCCCTGTGACTAGAGTGAACCAGCATGTATCTGCAGTGAACCAGCCCTGTATCTGCAGTGAACCAGCCCTGTATCTGCAGTGAACCAGCCCTGGTCTAGAGTGAACCAGCCCTGTATCTGCAGTGAACCAGCCCTGGTCTAGAGTGAACCAGCCCTGTGTCTGCGGTGAACCAGCCCTGGGTCTAGAGTGAGCCAGCCCTGTGTCTAGAGTGAACCAGTCCTGTAAGTAGAGTGAACCAGTCCTGTGACTAGAGTGAACCATCCCTGTGCCTACAGTGAACCAGACCTGTGTCTAGAGTGAACCAGTCCTGTATGTAGAGTGAACCAGCCCTGTGTCTAGAGTGAACCAGCCCTGTGTCTAGAGTGAACCAGCCCTGTGTCTGCAGTGAACCAGCCCTGTGTCTAGAGTGAACCAGCCCTGTGTCTAGAGTGAACCAGTCCTGTATCTGCAGTGAACCAGCCCTGTATCTGATCTGCAGTGAACCAGCCCTGTGTCTGCAGTGAACCAGCCCTGTGTCTAGAGTGAACCAGCCCTGTGTCTAGAGTGAACCAGCCCTGTGTCTAGAGTGAACCAGCCCTGTCTGTGCAGTGAACCAGCCCTGTGTCTGCAGTGAACCAGCCTGTGTCTAGAGTGAACTAGCCCTGTGTCTGCAGTGAACCAGCCCTGTGTCTAGAGTGAACCAGCCGTGTCTAGAGTGAACCAGCCCTGTGTCTAGAGTGAACCAGCCCTGTGTCTAGAGTGAACCAGCCCTGTGTCTAGAGTGAACCAGCCCTGTATCTGCAGTGAACCAGCCCTGTGTCTAGAGTGAACCAGCCCTGTATCTGCAGTGAACCAGCTCTGTATCTGCAGTGAACCAGCCCTGTGTCTAGAGTGAACCAGCCCTGTATCTGCAGTGAACCAGCCCTGTATCTGCAGTGAACCAGCCCTGTGTCTGCAGTGAACTAGCCCTGTATCTGCATTGAACCAGCCCTGTATCTGCAGTGAACCATCCCTGTGTCTAAAGTGAACCAGCCCTGTGTCTGCAGTAAACCAGCCCTGTATCTGCAGTGAACCAGACCTGTGTCGGCAGTGAACCAGACCTGTGTCTGCAGTGAACCAGACCTGTGTCTGCAGTGAACCAGACCTGTGTCTGCAATGAACCAGCCTGTGTCTGCAGTGAATCAGCCTATATCTGCAGTGAACCAGCCCTGTGTCTGCAGTGAACCAGCCCTGTGTCTGCAGTGAACCAGACCTGCGTCTGCAGATATGAGTGGGCGGTCATGTTTTGCCATTTCACAAGATCACCAGGGCCGTGGATCAGCTCTGTGTTCTTGTCCAGACCATGCCATGTGATCAAGCCTGCCAGATATTTACTTCTCTGCCTTCCCCTTGTTATTTTCCCCTTTTCTGTCTTTCCATGGTATCCTTTGCATTTTCCTCAGAAACCACATTTCCACTGCCATTAGATGTTTTTCAGCTTGTCTCAACAGGGTCTTTTACTTACTTACCTATTAATTCATGTCCCAACAGCAGTTTCTATCAAATAAGATCATCTCTACCTTTACTTAACTAACAGACATTGAGAAGACAAACAGAAGATGAAACAGAAGACGCTCTTGGATTTTCGCTAAAGATGACATTGACAAACTAAATGCTACAAAAGACAAAAAGTATGATAAGTCAAAATGTTTTGGAGAACTCTCCTGGATTTTTTCTAAAGATGACATCAACAAACTATATTCTACCAGAGACAAAAAGTATGATAAGTCCAAATGTTGTGGGGGAACTCTCCTGAAATAGCTTCCACCACTCAAATGTTAAAGCTTGCCAAAATGGTCAACAATGAGTTACTTCACGCAGCATTGAAGACTGTGTCTTATAAACACAAAAGCCCATTACAATTATGTCCTCAGTCTAAAAAAAACCATTGTCTAATATTGAAATTTCAAACAGGGTTTATGCAAAATCAATAGACACGTAAACTGTATGTATTCCCAACATGTAATAATGAGAGAGACCAATGAGAGGTCAGGAATATGAATTGGATGTTATAATATAAATAATCTACGCTATACAGATGACCCAATATTAATGGCAGAAAATGCAATAGATCTACAATAACTTTTGGACAATGTAGTAACAGAGATCATCCACACAAAAAAAGTTCTTTCCTTGAATATCAAGAAAACAGAAACAATCATTATATCAAAGAACACCAGAATGTAAGATAACAATAAGGGAAGCAAATATGAGTAACTAGCACTATACCATGCATGTCTAAAGTTAGTTGCATATCATTTACAGGACGTCGCAGTCAACCCCAGCATTTTTTACATGTTTGTAATTTCTTGGCAAGTAAACATTCAATAGTTTGCCATTGCCTTCTGAACGACCAGCACTCATACCAATGTATAAAACCCAATGCAAGGTGATCTGCTGCCAAATCTCCTGCAGCTGTGCTTCGATCGCAGTATGCGGGGCTACTAATTGCGTCTGTAATCCCTTCCCAGAGCCAGCACGAACTCCAGCGATGACTCTCAGTGCATGTCAAAGGAGGGTTGATATGGAACTGGCTACCTATCTTTCATGCAGGGTTTATTTTTAATGACTGTGCATTGTTTGAAAATATTGCCAGCCAGTCCAAGTTATGTATTTACCTATTACGTTGCATGAACTTTACAAAGGGTGAATACAAAACTTGGACCGGCAATATTTTCAAACACTGCACAGTCATTAAAAATACACCCTACATAACACTTTTACTGCAGAATCGAACTAATCCTGAACGAGTACACAAAGGACTTGGTGTGAGACTGTTGAGGACCTATCCTACAGAGATGAATGACAGAAGAAAAAAATGAAGTACTTATTGATTTAAAAAATAAGCGTGGGGTATATGGAAGCACAGCTAAATAGATGCTTAACCGCCGACCCAGTGGTCAAGGGTTCAAATTTGCATCAGAGCAGATTTTTTTAAACTGATGTGGGCTCCCAGGTTGACCCAGCCTGAGTTCAGGTAGGTCAGCATGGCTGAATGGATAAGAACGTGTGTTCTTAAACATCGGGTGTGCTGATGCCGAGGTAAGGGGTTCAACCCCTACACCAGACAGTTGGGTTAAAATGCTGACCTATCGTCCTTGACTTGGAGACGTTAATTACAAGTACCTCTGAAGTCAGAGTGGGTTCGCCTGCTGGTGAGGGACATTGTTAATAGGGAAAGCTAATCAACACATTAAATTCAGTCCAGCACTACTAGAAGTAGTGTGTATGGACTACGCTTGAGTTCAAAGTGAGTGAGCGAGCGCCCAAAAAAAATAATGTGTTTCTTGTAGGACTTGCTCATTGGTTTTTCTGTATGTCCATGGTATTCTTTACTTTTTCCTAAAAACCACACTTCCACTGCCACTAGATGTTTTTCAGCTTGTCTGCTCATTGTCCACGTTCCACTTCTATACAAAAGTACAGGTTTTATGTTGCACTTCAACACTCTTTTTCTCGTTGCAATTTACATCTTTTTATTAATCAGTATGCTTTCCACCTTGGAAAAGGCTACCTTCACTGTAGCGATTCTTGTTCTAATCTCTTCAAGGCACATCCCATAAGATGTTATAAGTATTCCAAGATAATTGTACCAATTCACCTGTTTAAGAATATTCTCATTTACCCGTATATTACATTGTGGTATTTCTTTCTTCTTAGATATGACCATAATGTCTGTCTTCTTACAATATAATTCTAATCCCAGTTGTTCACTGTACAATAACCGTATCTACTAAATGTTGCATATCATGTTCGTTGTCTGTGGAACTTACTTCGTAAGGGCTGAACCCCTTACCTCGGCATCAGCACACCGATATGTTTAACAACACACATTCTTATCCATTCGGCCATGCTGATCTCCCAAGAAACAAGTGAAAACCGTAAAGTGATTGGAGAAATTAGATGCGGACAGTCACATTTTTGGGGCACATTATGAGAAGAAATAAACTAGAGAACTTGGTGACAACTGGCAAGAGGGGAAAAGAACAAGGTGAGGGCAGAGAAGTAAATATCTGGATGACTTGGCCACATGGCATGGTTGATACAAGAACACAGAGCTGATCCATGACTCTGGTGATCATGTGAGACGGTGAAACATGATCGCCAGCGCCTTAACGGCATGCACATGATGATGATTTACATTCAAAAGCAAGAGCCTATTATACCTGACAGTTTATGTGTGTGTATGTGAGAGAAAGAGGGGGTGAAAAGAGAACGAGAGGGGAAGAGAGAGAGAGAGAGAGAGAGAGAGAGAGAGAGAGAGAGAGAGAGAGAGAGAGAGAGAGAGAGAGAGAGAGAGAGAGAGAGAGAGAGAGAGAGAGAGAGAGAGAGAGAGAGAGAGAGAGAGCCAAGAAATAGCTGATATCAAAGAATACTATAGAAACATGGACTGTAACAAAACAATTATAAACTGATATTTAAAAAAACACTATAGAAGCCTGTACTGTAACAAAACAATTATACAACTTGCTTATGAAAGATTACACCTAAAACAAGCATGTCACTTATATAACAAGCATTTCTCTGCAAAAACTCAAGCAACCAAAACCTCTATGGACTGAAACAGATAGAAGAACAAAGAGCAGAATAATAAGAGCATGCTTATTCCCTATTACAACATATGCATGTGAAACCTTGACATTTAACAGATCAACTGTCAAGCATACATGCAACTCTGAAAGTTTTACAGTAGAGTATGAAAAATATTTGCATGAAAAAGAAAAACAGATCTATTCAACAAGAACTCGTATTGAAGATATGTTATTAGGACAAATAAAACTGAGGGGGGAAAATATTTACACATGTAAAAACACATGAATGCCTTAAAAAGATCATTATGGAGGGAGCCATAACAGAGATTGGAGAAGAGGAAGATACAACGTAGAAGAATTCAGGATGTGAAAGATCCATTGACAATGACAGCAACAGAGGCAAAATATCTGGATTATGATAGAGAGACTTTGTGAAAGGGTGTTTTGGGGGAAACATTCTGCACATGATAAGCTACTGTATGATAATGATGAACTTATAGCGGCAATGACATGGCTGAAGAAGAAAAAATGAAACAATTCAGGAGCCCATCCCATTTTTAAATGAGCCAACATATTTATTTTTCAAATATAGGCTAACAAAACAAATGAAAATTCAAGCGGTAAGCAAAACTTTCCAGGTGCCATGGCGACCAGATTTTTCTACCCCACTGCGGAACAGAAAAGAGGAGAGGCTGGCCGAGTGGCTAGAATGCAGGATTCTCCTCCGGGAGACCTGGATTTGAATCCTCGGTAAGGTGTGGAGTTTTTTTCTGTCGAGGGCAAAATAAAACTCTAACCTGCACAGTTCGTGGTGACTGGACTAGCCAGGCAGCCTTAATTCCTCAGGCTCAAACCCCCCCCCCCCCCCCCCCCCAGGTACTATATTGGTAGTAAATGACAATGATGACTGCGGAACAGTGTACACCAACAATTCTGTACGTTGTAGAGAGTAATCAGGTTGGGGATTCTCAACTAGAGTCAGAGAGAAGCTCATTGTTGAGCAGAATGGAGTGCTACAGGTATAAAGTATAAAGATGGAGGTTGCTATAATCACTGGTTATTGAAGTGGCTAGAAGATACTTACGTCACCAGAAAATACTGAGCATCCGATTCTCAACTGAGTTGAGTTGATTTGAGCTGAGTCAAGTCAAGAACCGACATCACATTACTCAGGACATATACATATAATGGTACCAGTAACAGTCTGATTATACGTCTATCTGGATTTTAATTGGAGTTTTTAGTGTCAGCCAGATCCTCTGGTCACTCCCCTGATGCATCATTTTCTTCAAGCCGTGATAATATTCTGTCCATAGTGGGTAGGTACAGTTCAAAATGAACAGATGTGGCATGAGTGGGTACCAAGAATCACTGGCATCTTGCCGTCTTGACAGATGATAGTTTGTTACATTGTGCTTCTAACAAGGCATTCTATCGGTTTGCCCAGAGTGCTATGATGCCAATTCTTAAAATAAACAGGATTAACAGAAAAATCCCTGTTTCTTTTTTTTTTTTAAATGTCATCCTGTTTAATAAATTATTTTTAATATTATCAATTAGTATTATTATATAGTATTATTAGTTTGAATAATAGACAGACAGAAGTCATAGTGATTTAAAAGAAACAGATTGCACCTAAATGTGCAATTAAAGTAAGGGACGTTATTTTGTCGGATATCCAGGCACATGGATAACATCAGATGGAAGATGCATCACTGAGATAAAGAACAGAACAGGACAGGACAAAGCATTCTATCAAATGAAGACTGTTTTGTGCAACAAGTCACTGTTCTTGAAAGTTAGAAAAAAAGTTCTTGCATGTTACATAGAACCAGTTTTACCATATGACTGCGAGTCCTGAACAACTAGTAAACAGGCAAAAAAAATCCCTGGAAGCTTTGGAGATGTGGTTTTATAGTAGAATGCTTAAAATTAAATTGACAGCCAAAATGAGCAATCTGGACGTTTTAAGGCAAGCTGAGTCGCAAAGACAACTTATCACAACCACGAGAAAGAGGCAATCATCATTTTTGGCCACATTATGAGAAGACAAAAACTGGAACATGTTATGAAAACCTGAAAGATTTGTGGAAAGAGAGACAGAGGAAGTTCAGGAAGACAGGGTAAAAAAAATGTTGGCAGTCATGTGTCATGGCATGGGAGTCAACACATGAATTGATCCATGCCACTGGAGGTCATAATTTGTGGAGAGGCATGATCGCCCATGCCAGCCAGTAAGACACTGGATGATGATGATGATGATGACTATACTATTATATAGTTATATACTAGTGCACTCTCACTCAGTATCTGATCTGATCTTATTCATATTGTGATTTCTGATTATTGTTCATTGCAAAGTTCTTCCTGTTCTATCAATGTCCCTTAATGTAAACTAACCATCATCTTCACTTTCGTGTTTCCTACTGTTGTTGTCAAATATTATTAAGTGGTGGTGGCAACAGGATGCTGGTTATTGTTGCTGTTTTGTTTTGGGCTTTTGTTGTTCTTGAAATATTCAACAGTAGTGAATGAGATGTGAATGTTATCTCAACAGCAAAACACCCTCCTGGAAACTCTGAATTACTGGAATGCAGCAAATTACTAATTTAAATATTGCATTACCAACAAAGAAGCTTGCATAAAAGTACTGTGTACCTGTTTCAACACATCAGGACTTAAGCCAGACGACAAAAACAATTCCGATGCTTTTGGTCCTGTCACTTTGCCACTTCCTTCAGTATCACATGCTTGGAATAACTCGGCATAATACTGCTGTTCCCTCACACCAAGCTTTAATCCTTCCATAATTGTTATCACTTGAGCTCGTCACAACGATAACAAGTAATAACAAATAGAAATGTGAGCAGCTATCAACACATATGCCTGTCCATTATTGTCACTAGCGATAAACGTCCACAATTTATGCATAGGGTGTACTTCAGTCAATCTTCGCCATGTTTTTTTTTTTTTATTAATAGGAGCTACCTTCCAGTCAGATGCTTCAGTTTCGTATAAAATTTAGTTGCCTTTTCTTCCATTACCCTTACTTATTCCGTTCAACCTCCAAATATTAGAGTCCATCCCAGAATCAGATTAATCACAATCGTGACCGATCCGTCACTCTTCGAATATTAATCCTAAAGGGATATTTGAATAACGAAGACACAAACAATAGATTGCACGATTTATTG
Organism: Cepaea nemoralis; assembly: GCA_014155875.1. Lineage (NCBI taxonomy): Eukaryota > Metazoa > Mollusca > Gastropoda > Stylommatophora > Helicidae > Cepaea > Cepaea nemoralis. The sequence continues at coordinate 397,597 of JACEFZ010008276.1, forward strand.
CCTGGCATATTTCGCTGCATCTCGTCAGGTAGGCCTACATACTGCAGAAATCACACAACTTACGTGAATTAATTAGATAAATCCTTCAAACTGAAATATACTCATGTTCTCACAGTAATGTCGATTGTCTACCACGGTAATTTTTGAAAATGTAAGTATTGGCCAGTCCATGTTTCTTTGCGTTACACCGATCTTTGAATTGTGCCATCTGCTCTACGTCTCATTAGGATATCTAGAAACGGCAACGCTTCGTTGTGTTCGTGTTCCGTAGATAAAGAGATGTTTATATGTGTCTCGTTCATTGTGGTCTGGAACGACGTTGCTTGTAGCTCGTCTGTGGTGATAATGAGTATATCGTCCACGTAACGACGGTAAAAGGCCAAGTTATTGATTTCTGAGGATCTCTTTTCTTCTAAGTGTGCCATGAAGATGTCCGCTAGAATAGGTCCAAGTGGGCTCCCCATGGCCACTCCGTCAATTTGGCGATATGACTTGTTTAGAAAGTTGAATTGTATGTTGGCAGTACATAATTTTAATAGCCTCTCTAGAATAGCTGATGGCATGCCTAGTTTTAGTTGTTTGTCTCTAATGCGTTCGCTTATTATATTCACGGTCTCATCTAATGGAACGTTGGTGAATAAAGAGGCAATATCCATGCATGCCATGTGTTTGTTGTTTATGTCCATAGTATCCAATAATTCCACCAGTTCGAATGTATCCCTGAGTGTTCTTGGATCGAAGGACTGTCGTACTGGCTTTAAAATTTCAGCTAGCCATCTCGCCATTCGGTGTTGTGCCGAGTTAACCATGAAAAGGATCGGTCTTAGTGGGATGCCGGGCTTGTGAAGCTTGGTTAGACCGTACATCTGAGGTGTTTGGGAGCCACGCGGTGTGAGCGTTTTTGCAGTGGCCTCACTGATGATTCCTGCATTCACAAGTGACTGGATTTCTTTCCTCATTTTTGCATCCAGGTCCTCCGACTTGTTGACTGTTTGCTCTACTCTGAATTTAGATGCGTCTGATAATATATCATCCATTTTTCTCTGGTAGTCTGATATGTCCATCAGTACTGCAAAGATCGGTGTACCGCAAAGAAACATGGACTGGCCAATACTTAAATTTTCAGAGCTTCGCACCTGTCCAGTACAAACGGGGCTTAGTACGGACCCTGTTTGACCGTGCTAGGAAGATATGCACCCAGGACACACTGACAGAGGAATTTAAAACTCTGAAGAATGCCTTAAGCCTGAATGGGTACTCCACAGGATTTATAAAGCGCCACTGCCAACAGCCCAAACCGAAATCAGAAGTAACTACAGTCCCTAAACTCAAAGTATTCATCCAGCTAACCTTCCGAGGAGATGACGTAATGCAACGTCTGCGGGACCGGCACACCACAGCAGTCGAGCGAACATTCTGTGCTGCAGCTCTAGTCATCAGGTACAGAAACACACCGATCCCAGTCCCAGCAGTAAAAGAACCTGTAGCTTTGTACGCCAAATCAAATTGTATTTACCAATTTACATGCAGATGCGAGGCCATCTACATAGGCAGAACTGAGCGACAGTTACATTGCAGGGTTTCGGAACATATTCCGAATTGGTTGGACAAGATACTACACACAGAAGATGGTAGCCTAGGCAGGCCGACACACCGGAAAAGTCTGGCTTCATCGGTCGGGAGACATGTGCTCGAGAGTGGTCACGTGGTTGAAAGAGACAGTGCCTTCCGTGTGTTGTTCAACACACAAAGTAGTCGATTGTTAAAGTTTGCTGAAGCTATACTAATCAACCTTCGTAAGCCGTCCTTGTGTAAGCAGAAAGACATGTTAGTCAGTTTAACATCGACATTACTGTGCGAACATGTGTATATTTCAGTTTGAAGGATTTATCTAATTAATTCACGTAAGTTGTGTGATTTCTGCAGTATGTACCTGACGAGATGCAGCGAAATATGCCAGGCAATAAATCGTGCAATCTATTGTTTGTGTCTTCGTTATTCAAATTCATCACGGGAAAACATTAGTTGTTATATGGACGTTACTTCTTCTTCTTATAGTTAATACCGTGTGGTGTTGGTAATCATGTCTGTCCACAGACTCCTGTCTCTTATGCTGTAAATAATTTCTGATACTGACGTTCCTCCAAGTCTTGATGTCAAGCATCTTCTCTCTTAGTCTTCCCCTGCTTCTCCTCCTTTCCAAACTTCCCGTTGTGGCGACATACTATTCCTCTTCCTCTTCTCATGACTGAGTAGTTGGGGTTTTATTGCGAAGGCTAATGGACGATTCTTGAAACAGGAAAATATGGGATATGAGGCTACGACCTCCAGCATGAGAATGGAGGTGGACGCAGTCACAGAGGCATTCCGTTGGTTAGAGGAGACCACTGCAATACACATTGTATTCATCACGGACTCGAGGAGTATGCTTAGTATGGTGGAGAAAGGAATGTTCCGTGTGGAATGGCTCACCTCGCTTCAGAGGTCACAGAATGTGAGAATTGTGTGGATTTTTTGCCCTGGCATGCGAGAGTGTGGGGGAATGGATAGACTGATAAGCTGGCAGGAAATGCACCTCTTGGTAATAGATTGCCCATGGACAAGGGCGAGGTGGTCATGCGCCTGTGGGACCAGGTGGAAAAGGTGGAAGGGCAGCTGATAATCCATATGTTGAAAGGATGAGACTGCGGAGGATTGGCAGTGGTTCTGGAAGAATCTCAAAACTGAGAGGGAAGACAAGGAGACCTTTTAATCAGATAGCAGTGGGAACGATTATTGGTGTGACTCTTTGCTGGCTGTTGAACGAGGGGGTGGATCGCGTATGGGAATGTCTTGAGTGCGGTGATGTCTGTTCTTAGTTCAGCTAAACTCAACTCAATTCTCATGGCATGTCTAAAGAATGTGGACTGTTCCCTTTTGGCGCAAGTAACCAGTACTCAGTGTGAGTTTACATAGAACAAATTCTGCACGCTGTATGGCCTTGCCAATAAATACTGTACAGGACGCAGCAATCAATTCCAGTATTGTATTACTCTGCAGCCGTTCTCCCTGGCGAAGGTGTTAACGACTTTCTCCGTAATTCCGTATATCCACGTGAGGAACACAGCTGCGCGAGATTTGGCAACGCATCTCGGGTTATGTGAGCCGGTCGCTCAGAAAGCAATGGCAAGCTAATGAGCGCAATCTTGCGAAAAATATCAACAACAGCTGAATTATGCTGATGTTGACTGCAACGTCCTATAATGGATATACAACTTTAAAAAAAAATTACTCTATGATTTTCTAGGAAATTTTAATTCTGTAGTTTGCCATTGTTTTTTGAGCGGCTGACGCTCATAGCATTGTAAAAATCAACGCAGTGTAATGAAAAATAGCCTGCAGTTGATTTCAAACCTACTTATGCCGGGATTGTAAAACTGCATTGACTATCCCTATTTCACAGACGCTGACTTGGTATAAAACCATAAATGTATTCATCATCATAAGGCAGGAGGTTCTTTGCAGGATATCGCTCCATCATAGCTCACCGAAAAGATCCTTGATCCTTCGCCAATCCCCCAGCTTTATGTATTTTCATGCCCAATGTTTTTTCAATGTCCCGTGTCCGTCTTCGCCTTGCGTTGGTTTTCATACAATGGTATGAGTGTCGGTCGTTCAAAAAAGCAGTGGCAAACTACTGAACGTAAACACGTCATGGCCTTGCGTTGGTTTTCATACTTCTTCTTCTGCGTTCATCCAGCGTTTTTTTTCTTTTCTTTTCCGGACGTGATTACGTTGTGCCTGTTTACAGCAGAGCTGCGTTCTTGCGCCGTTAGGCCGACACATCCGATTTCTGAGGGAATTTGTTGACCGGGTTAACCTTCCCGTGGGTTTCTTAGGACGTTTGACTCTCACTGTTGTGGTGTTATCCCCCATCCCAGCTGGCCCATATAGAACAGCCAAAGACATTCTGGGCAGCCCTCAAGGGAAGGCAGGGGCAGACCATGGGCATTCCCCGCCATCCAAGGAGGCTTCCATAATTGCAGAGCCGACACACAGCGTTCTAGTACTAGGCTCACTCAAGGAATCGTCATGTCCTGCACATGGCTGCTTAGCCTCACTTCCTATATTGGGCCTTCCGTTCACCATAGGCTGTTGTTCCAGAAACCAGAAGAATGCAGTCTGCAGATGACATCCACACAGTGAGCTTTCGATTCGGACTTTCCACGTAATGGATTTGCTATCCAAGCGATGGTTTTCATACAATGGTATGCGTGTCGGTCGTTCAAAAAAGCAGTGGCAAACTACTGAACGCAAACATGCCCAGGAATCACAAACAGCCAAAATATGCTGGAGTTGACTGCTATGTCATGTAAAGGATTTGCAACTAACTCTCCGTGAGTTCTACATTGGTCATTCTGACATCTCATTGTATTCCCACCATTCTGTCTAGGCATCAACTGATGACTGTTTGTAGTTTATTGGAAATTCTGTATTTGTTCTCCGTATTTCTGACCCTTACAGTAGGGCCGGCGATCACCAGAGTCGTGGAACGGCTTCGTGGTCTTGTCTCGATCATGCCACGTGACCAAGCCATCCAGATATGTACTTCTCTGCCTTCCCCTTGTTCGTCTTCCCTTAATCTTGCCAGTAGTCACAAAGTTCTCTAGTTTATTTAGTCCCATAACGTGTCCACAAAATTGTGACTATCTAGGTCGAATTTCTCTCATCAGTTTACTGTTTTCATCTGCTTCTTGTAGCATTTGCTCATTGGTTTTTCTGTCTGCCCATGGTATTTGTCGCTTGTCGTCCCTGGGGGGAAGTAGAATCAACAAGCACACTTTTTTAAATGCCCTATCCTCAGCTTGAGCGTCTGCCGGACCCTTGTCTACACACCCCCTTTCAGTCTTTGGATCACTCTCTCTCTCTCTCTCTCTCTCTCTCTCTCTCTCTCTCTCTCTCTCTCTCTCTCTCTCTCTCTCTCTCTCTTACCACAAGACAATATCCCTCTTTATATTCCTCCAGAACATACACACACAACTCTGGCTTCTAATAAATAATAAAATAATTTAATAAAGAAAAGTGTCAGGTGTGTGTAAAGTGTAAAGTATGTGTATGGAACGTCTGTAGTATTGTCTATGGTGTATGCGAGAAGAGACCAGTGAGCTCAGGATCGTTCATCATCGTGTTCAGCCATACCACATCACAATACCGTAAGTTCTGAAAAGACCTCACCGAATGAAGCGTCTCTCAGGACAGTGGTTGACTTCTTGGAGTTGTTCGTATATAGTCTGGGTGACTGGTCACCAATACTTAATATGGTATACTAAAGTCCATAAGTTCGGAACACCCGATGTATCTAATGTGTCTATAACGATCCTGGAACCTAGGAATCCCGGCACTTCTCTCACACTAACCCTAAGAAGTGATGGTATTTGTTCGAGTAAATTCCTCCTGTCTGTTTGTGAAAAGTTACTGAATAGTTGTCCTCACCGTTATACTTTCTCTACATAATAATGTTATAGTCCTGAGAAGTAATCACCATTATACCTTCTCCACATAATAATGTCATAGTCCCTAGGAGTAGTCACCATTAATAGAAATCAGCCTTTTCGGAACTCAGCCACTGCCACTAGCCTTTTTAGGTTAAACTTTCAAGGCTTAGACATGATTATGATTCGTGGAATGGTGTCCCATTTCCGAGGCCATTTAACAGAACTGCACTTGGTGTGACGGCCATTGTCCACCTCTCCCATTTGTCCTTAATTTCTCCGGCACAGTGGAACCTGTCGAAAAGAGAGCACCCGGTGAGAGAAACCCGATTCAAACCTACTATATGTGAGCGTAGGCCGAAGGCCACACTCAGATATTTACATTGGCACCTTTCCGTCTTGACAGACGATAGTTTGGTACATTGTGCTTCAAAAAGGCTTAATAACTACGACCCATGGCGGCAGGGATGGATTAACCATTAGGCAAACAAGGCGCGTGCCTAGGGCACTAAGCATTTGGGGGGCACCACAAGTCCTCAAGAAAAATGTGTATATTGTCCCGGTAGCGTAATTGCATGGCATAAGCAAATCGCAAATGTAATATTGAATCGCACATTATTTAACCTTGGTCCCACAACCCGGGGGTAAAATACCCCCCACCCAGTTTTTTTTTTTTTTTTTTTTTGCTATTTTTTGTTATTTTTCTTCAAGGTTTTTTGTGCTATTTTTTGAATTTTCTGGGATATGTTTGTGCTACGTAACGCACTAATGCGTAGCGACAAATTCACTTCCGTTTTGGTCTGCTAGTGAAAACAATTGTGAATAGTGCTAATTTGTCGACGTGTCATTGAATGACTGTACATTCACAGCTAATATGTCTGGGTGCTATAAGGGCACGCAGACAAAAATTCTAGAAGAAAATGAGTTTGCTATATACATACCCTGTGCTGCCCATTCACTAAATCTGGTAGGCAGAAGTGCCGTTGACTCTTGTTTAGAGGCAGTAAACTTCTGCCATACAGTGCAACTGATCTATATTTTTTTCTCAGCTTCAACCAAAAGATGGAAGATTCTGAAAGGATGCCTTGTGAATGAAAAGCTGGTAAGGTCCCTTTCCGATACTAGATGGGAAGCACATGCTGTTGCAACTGAAGCCATTCTAATGTCTCATCCTCAGATTATAGAAGCGTTAGAATGTTTACAAGAAGACCAGTCACAGAAGGGGGACACCAGAAGAGAAGCAGAAAACATTGCAAATAAGATGCAAGAATTAGAATTTACTTTCATGCTTGTCTTTTGGGAAGAAGTGTTACATCATTTTCAGTCAAGCTCTACAAAATGAGAACGTGAACTTGAAAACGTGTGCTGATTTGTATTCTTCACTAGCAGATCACTTGCATGAATCTAGGAATGAATTTGAAAGATTTGAAGAAGCTGCAAAAGAAATAACACCAGGTGTGGATTATAAGTCAACTTTGACCCGTAATCGTAAACGAAAGACAGTGGTCATTGATGGTGATTGTTAGAAGTCGGGGTGCCCCACCGGCTAGATGAAAGTATTATTCACTGGCGAGCAACCCCAAATAGTCAGAAACTGACTAGGGACAAAATCTATATGGCTGAACTATAGATAAGGCCCATGAATATCCAACGTACAGCTCTAAGTGGCTCGTTACAAAATTGAAATGAACTGTGCTGAATATTCGCCAAGGAATAGGAAAGAGAAGATTAGCTAGGATAGATTTTTAAGTCTGAATTAAAGTGTAATGACAACTATCCTAGTACAAGTTTTTCTAACTGACTACTTCCTTCCTTGGTGTTTAAGTGAACCCCCACCAATGTACACAACAACACGTATGCACAATTGGAAAAAATATAATGACAGAACTATGAGTTACAATACTACAACATTTATTTGCTAATCATAACAATAGACATAGGATGATTGTCAATATCAGGATGATGAAATCATATACATATTGATATTGATGACAAACATTACGTAACTTTACTTGTTACTTGATCTATCCGGATCTGTGGTCCAGATCCCCACTCTCCAGTAGACACACACAAAAAACAGCTTGCCGGTATTCTGACGAATCCTGTCAGTCCTGACACTACCTAGTCAGTAGTCTCTAGTCTTGAGATCTATAACATAGGTGCTCCTTGTGAGAGCTTGAAAGAAAGTCGAGAATGTGTTATATCTAATTCTACATCAGCGCAATCCTAATTAAAACATATCATAACACAAACATATACAATGACCAGTCTGGCCAAGTTTATCTTCCAGCTCTACTGCGTTCACCATCCTCCTTCTCCCTACTGTCTTTAGTCTGGGACGGGCTTTTCAATTGTCTCACACGCCTGTAATGATTACATTTCTGCCGCCCCATGTCCATGTCGCTAATACAGAAATTCTGTGTCGTACAGCTGCTCCGTTCAATGTTGGTTTAGCAGCTCACCGGGTCGGTAATGGTATTATAATAGTACCGGGTCATCCGGGCTTACAAGCCGTGACCAGTAGCTGTGCCAGGTTCCCATGCATTACCGTGAACGCACGCCCACAATACACTGAGAAAGTTTAGCACCATATACCCTATACCAATTGTGGGTAATGTCTGTACCATTACACCTCTGCTTCCAACACAATCGTTGGCCAATGTGCCAATGCGCAGACAATAGCATAACACTTCATATTGGTAGGTTTGCATATGACAAATCAATATATCAAACATCCAATACACATAAACATATTGATTAAACTAGACATATTATGATACTTTAACATCATAGCATAATGCACTAGTTAGTTTGTATGTATACGAAATGAGACGTATATACACAAAAAGAATATGTACGAAGCATATTACTAGCATCGTATATTCATATGAAATTACACATACATACATCCAACATATCCGTAAACATTATATTACTTCAAGATGGACATCTAATGATACTCAACATAATAGCATCAGGCATTATTAATGAGTACTAATATTGTATAGCTACACAATGAGATATACAACTGAGATATACAAGTCTAATTGAAGTGACCACACAGACCAGCCATATATGCTGATCTGCCCGGTTTAATCACCACTTAGTTACTGCTGTGGTAAGAATTAAAGAAATAGTCAGTTGACTATATTCTGTACAACAAATGCACACACCAAAAGGCAACTAGGATAGTGTACAAAGAAATGACAAGCATCTACCAAGACACCTAAAAGTATACTTAGACAATGATATTTATTGAAATAACCTATGTCAGATATAGACTGACTAGTTACTAAGAAATAATTCTCCTAGTGAAATCTAGCAACATAAGAATCATACATATAACTACAAACATTGAGCTGGCTGCCTACCTGTTCTGAAGTCAGACTTAATCTAAAGGGAACAGGTCTAGCATGGGTTTTTATACCTAGCCTAGCAGTAGGCACGTATCTCCCAGGAATTCCATTCATAAATTCTTCTTATCTCCCCCTGACGTTAATTGCAATCCTAACTGCAAAACTTGCTATCACTCTCATTCCTCCAGTCTTGCTCTAATAAAATGTTTCACACATTCCTACAGTGCAGACTCCCCTCTGTCTGGTACAAAGCCCACAGGCCCAGTGTTAATTGTCTTATGAGACCTGGTTCACACCTCCCTGAGTCTGCCAGTCTGAGTCTTATCAGTGATTTCACACCTTGCACCTCTAGTCTGTTTTCAGATGGAGGTCAGCCATCACGGTTGGGTGATTTCCTACCTCTGCTTATCAGGTGTCATGCCTGGTCGGTTTTAATTACACAGTCCATGGAGTCTGCCATCCTGTGGGTGTAATTATCAGTTTGACCCGTAACACTTTGAATCTGGACTGGCTGGTAGTTTGACTGGTGTCAAATTACACTTCTCAGATAGAAAGACATTCCTGGTGGTTTGTTTACTTGCAGGCTTTGCAAGCTTACGTCAAGACGGTATAGCCTTGAATATAGAGAAAACAGTTTTGGTAGTCTGTTGATTCTCTACATGGCCCATCAAAAGTGAACCGAAAATTGTTCTGGGAAGTAAAGGCTGCAAATTCGTGACAGTGATGCCCCTGAGGTATCTCAGAATGCCAGAGACAAATTTCGTATATCTGCTTTCTACACCATTGTTGACAAACTTGAGACAGAGATGAGTAGACGAGGACAGGTATATAATGATCTAGCAGTTCGATATTCATGTTTGGTCGATGTACCACAAACATCTCAGTGTTGTGAAGGACTAATAAATGCTTATCCTGAAGATCTGAACAATAATTTATATACTGAACTACAACAGTTCCACTCATATATTCGCCACAAGTTTCGTGCATCAAAATCTGACAACAACACGTTCAGTCATGCAGAACTCTACAAAGTAATTGTTAGAGACAACATGGAGTGTGCTTTTCCAAATGTAGAAATCGCCTTGCGCATATTTTTAACATTAATGGTTACGAACTGTTCAACTGAGCGCTCTTTTTCTCAGTTGAAACGTACAAAAAATCCAAGTAGATCGACAATGAAACAAGAAAGGCTTGATTCCTTATCTTTGCTGATGATTGAGGCAGACTTGTTGCGCAAAATTAACTTTGATGATGTACTCAAAAACTTTGCCAGACGTAAATCTAGAAAAAGGAACTTTAAAATGTAAATGTGTGCTCTCTCTGACTTTCTTATCTATCAAAAAAGTTACAGTATTTTTGTCTACTATTATTACAAATGTTAGGACATTAAATGAGCTAGGAAAGTTGACCAATGTTCTAAGAGAGATGGATAGCATGAAAATGAATATACTAGGCGTTAGTGAGATGAGATGGAAGGGATCGGGCAAAATTATAGCTGACAATCACACAATAATTTATTCTGGAGGGGATACACATGAAAAAGGGGTAGGAATAATATTAGACGAAAAAACAGCCAAGTCAATTAATGGATACTGGTGTATTTCAGATAGAGTTATTATGGTAAAAATCAAAGGCAAACCAATAGACATAAATATTATACAAGTATATGCACCAACAGCAAGCAGTAGTGATGAAGAAATACAACACTTGTACGACGAAATAGAAATGGCGATGGCTCAAATTGGATCACAAGAAATAAAGATAATACTTGGTGATTTTAATGCAAAAGTAGGAAAGGGAAAAATGGAGGATGTAGTGGGGAATTATGGTTTAGGTACAAGAAATGAAAGAGGGGAAAAGCTAATAGAATGGGCAAATATCAATGATATGATAATTGGAAACACATGGTTTAAACACCATAAAAGACGACTGTACACATGGATAAGCCCTGATAAGAAAATACGCAACCAAATTGACTACATACTAATTAATAAAAGATTTAGAAATGCTTTAATTAATGTAAAGACAATGTCTGGTGCTGACTGTAATAGTGATCATGTACCACTATGTGGACAAATAAAAGTAAGATTAAAGAGAGGGAAAAAAATGGTTAAGAACATGAGACTTAATAAAGAGGTTCTAAAAATAAATAAAAAAATGCAAGAACAATACAGAGTGACTGTGAAAAATAGGTACAATGCAATAACTAAAATACAGAGTATAGATGAACAATGGGAAATGTTAAGGGACTCCATTCATCAAACTAGCAAAGAAGTATTACCAGAGAGAGGCAAAATAGCTAAGAAAAAATGGATGAATGAAGATATCTTAAACCTGATGGACAAAAGAAAACAGTATAAAAATGACAAACAAGAATACGCTAAGATAAATAAAGAAATAAAAGATAAATGTGGGAAGGCTAAAGAAAGTTGGTTAAACGAGCAATGCAAAAAAAATTGAATTAAATTCCATTAAAGATACAAAAAATATGCACAGACAAATCAGTGAGCTTACAGGAAAGAAAATAAGGATAAATACAGGGTGTTTGAAATCAAAAACAGGAAAGATAATATTAGAGGAAGATGCTATAATAAAGAGGTGGAATGAGTATATAAGAGAATTATATGAAGGAGAAAGGGCAGAATTAACAGAAGATAGTAACTTAGAAGGTCCACCTATTCTGAAAGAAGAAGTCGCTGACGCTATGAAACGTATGAAGAAAGGAAAAACAGCTGGGCCAGATGAAATCACAATAGAAGAATTAGAAGTATTGGGAGAATTTGGAGTAGATATATTAACCAAAATGTTGAATGATATTTACAGCAGTGGATATTTACCCAGTGATATGCTGAAATCTGTATTTATAGCTATACCAAAAAGACCAGGAGCAATTGATTGTGAAGATTTTCGTACAATTAACCTTATAAACCATATCACTAAGCTTCTACTCAGAATCATAATGAGAAGAACCAAAAAGAAAATAAAAATGGAAATTAGTGAAGAACAGTATGGATTTGTGGAAGGAAAGGGCACAAACAATGCAATTTATACATTACGGACACTAATAGAAAGGTCAATAGAGAAACAGAGAGACATATATTTGTGCTTCATAGATTATACTAAGGCATTTGATAAAGTAAAACATGATGAACTGATTAAAATGTTGGAAGATATCAACACTGATGGAAAAGATTTAAGAATAATAAAGAATATTTACTGGAACCAAGTAGCAGCAATTAAAATAGAAAATAAAGAGGGTAGTTACGAACAGATAAAGCTAGGAGTACGACAAGGGTGTGTCTTGTCACCAGATCTTTTCTCCCTGTATAGCGAAGTAATAATGAGAGAGATCAAAGAGATGCCAGGAATACTAGTTGGAGGTTATAATATAAATAATATACGCTATGCAGATGACACAGTATTGGTGGCGGATAATTCAACAGACCTACAACAATTATTAGACGTTGTAGTAACAGAGAGTGCAAGGAAAGGACTCAACTTGAATATCAAGAAAACAGTAACAATGGTAATATCAAAGAAAATGGTGACACCAAAATGTGACATAGAAATAGAAGGGAAAATCCTTAACCAAGTTGATAATTTTAGATACCTAGGGGCATTTATAACATCAGATGGAAGATGTACAACAGAGATTAGGAGCAGAATAGGGCAGGCAAAAGCTGCATTTCAGAAAATGAAGAGTATCTTATGCAATAAGTCACTGTCACTGAATGTAAGAAAGAGAGTGCTGAAATGCTATGTAGAACCAGTTTTGCTGTATGGCAGTGAATCTTGGAAGTAAATGAACAAATTAAGAAGAAATTAGAAGCAACAGAGATGTGGTTCCTGAGACGAATGTCGCGAATTCCTTGGACTGCCAGAGTAACTAACGACGACTGCCTGAAACAGGCTAATGAAACTAGAACATTATATACAACAATAAGACAAAGACAAACAGCTTTCCTCGGTCATGTGATGAGAAGAGAGGCATTGGAGAACATCGTAACAACTGGAAAGATCGAGGGGAAGAGAGGCAGAGGTAGACCAAGAGAAGTGATGCTGGATGGATTGAGACGGTGGCATGGAGGAATATCAGCAGCAGAGTTGATCCAGAAAATCAAAGACCTAGATCTATGGAGAGCCATGAACGCCTACGCCAGCCGGCACGGCACTTGATGATGATGATGATTATTACAAAATTAATTAACTATTAATTTTAATACAGAAATACCTTATTGTAGGTTTTATATGAGTGATAGTAGTACAAACATATGTGTTTACATTTCACAACTGTTTTTCTTTGTTAGCTTTTTGCATAATATTGAACATACCAGCAGTCAGTGGAGGATCGGGGGCCCGGGGCAGTAGGGGGCACCCATGTGAGTTTGTGCCTAGGGCACCAAGATGGCTTAATCCGGCCCTGCATGGCGGTGACGAGTGTGGCTGGTAAGGCCAATTCTTGCTGAAAATGTTTGCCCACAGTAGATGCATGTGAAAGCATGGTCATTTCCACCATTTTGCACCATCTTACGTCTCTCACGCTCTGTGTGTGCTTTATCTGCAATCATTTTCTCTTTTGTCTTTATTCCATTTCTGATGTTTGCCCTCCATGCAACACGTTCAGCGGCGACTTGCTCCCAATGTGCATTATCTATGCCTGTATCAATCATGTCCCGCTTACACACATCTTTGTATCGTAGTAGAGGCCGACCCTGAGATCTCCTACCCGTCTGTAATTCACAAAAAAAGATGTCCTTTAGTATTCTACCATCATCCATCCTCCTAACATGTCCTATCCATCTAAGTCTACGAAGACTGAGCATGGAATACACCGTCAAACAACCTGATCTTTCCAATACTTCAGTATTTGTGATTTTGTCTTGCCACTGAATACCAAGTATTCTTCGCAGACACCGTAAATGAAAGCTGTTTAAACGTTTCTCTTGGCATGAGTAAGTTGTCCAGGTTTCACTGCCATAAAGAAGAGTACTAAAGACACTGGCTTGGTAGACGAGGACTTTTGTTTTGGCAGTAAGCTTCCTGTTCTCCCAGACTCTTTTTGCTAACATGTTCATTGTTGTTGCTGCCTTGCCAATCCTGATGTTGATTTCCTGATCGGGGGATAATTTGCTATTTAACTCTGATCCTAGATATGTAAAATGGTCTACTATCTACAGTTCGGCGTCGTCAATAAAGATTGATGGTACACCATGTGCACCTTGTGACATAATCTGTGTCTTCTTTTTGTTAATTGTTAAACCAAATTCAGAACAAGCATTGGAGAATGCAGATAGTAGATGATGTAATTCTTCCTCAGAGTGGGTCGTAATCGCAGCATCATCCGCAAAAAGCAACTCTCTGATTAGTACCCTCCTAATTTTGGTCTTGGCCTTCAATCTCTGAGCATTATAGAGACCACCATCTGAGCGTGAGTGAATGTATATACCGTCATCCTGATCACGAAAGGCATATTTCAGTAGAAGTGAAAAGTATATCCCAAAGAGGGTGGGGGATAGTACACAACCTTGCTTAACTCCACTCTTGATTTCAAACTCTTCTGAAGTTGAGCCATCAAACTTGATTTTACCCTTCATGCCTGTGTGGAACGATTCCACAATGGACAGAAGAGTTGGTGGGCAGCCAATCTTCTTTAGTGCTTTGAACAGGCCCTCACGACTGACCAAATCGAATGCCTTTGTGAGGTCGATGAAGGCAATAAACAGTGGCTGATTTTGTTCCCGGCATTTTTCTTGCATATGTCGCAATGAGAATATCATATCAATGGTAGACCGGTTCTGGGTAGATTTGATCTCCCAGGACTTGAAGTCTGCGCAGGACAATTCTGGCAAATACTTTCCCAACAATACACAGAAGTGAGATACCCCTATAGTTGTTACAGTCGCTCCGATCGCCCTTGTTCTTGTACAGCGTTATAGTGTTTGAATCTTTGAAATCCTGTGGGACTTGTCCTTCTCGCCAGCATAGCTCTATTAGCTGGTGGATCTGTAGAGCGAGTGTGTCTTGCCCACTCCTGATTACCTCTATTGGAATCCATCCTTACCTGGAGCCTTGCCAGATGCAAGCTCATTTATAGCACACTTAACTTCTGTTATAGTGGGAAGTGTGTCCAGGTGGTCAAGAGTTGGCAGGGCCTCTATGGCGTTGAGGGCATCATCCGCTAGCTTGGTCTCACTTGAGTAAAGCTCTAAATAGTGCTCGACCCATCTATCCATCTGCTGTTTCTTATCAGTGATGATTTCTCCAGTCAAGATTTTCAGCGGTGCACTTCTTTTGATCATTGGACCACAGGCTTTCTTTATCCCTTCATACATGCTTCTGATGTTTCCCTTATCACTTGCGATTTGAATGGACTCACATAACTTGATCCAATAGTCATTCGCACACTGCCTGGCAGCCTTTTGTACATCCTTCCTCGATTGCTTCAGCTCACTCAGAGTGTTACGCGTTGGTATTTCCTTGTTTCTTAAGAGAGCTATCTTCTTTTTATCAATCAAGGGTTGCAGTATCTGGCTGTTTGCCGCAAACCAGTACTGCCTCTTATGATCCACAGTGCCGTAAACCCCTACCGCTGTTTTATACATAGTTTCCTTAAGTTTACTCCATTTATCATTTACTATACAATTTTCTGATGTATCATTGTAAGCGTCTTCAAGTTGCTGTTGAAATTGAAAGCACTTTCCAGGATCGTGAGTGTTAATAATATTAATCCTGGGGCTAGACTTGTGTTTAGCTGTGTAGATTCTCTTTGGTCTCAGTCTAACCCTTGCAACAACCAAAGAATGATCTGTATCAAAATCAGTACTGTGGTAACTTCGAGTTAATGATGTATGATTCAGATGTTGTCTCCGTGTGATAATGAAGTCCAGCTGATGCAAATGGCCGGATCTTGGAGGTTTCCATGTGACCTTATGCAGCTCTTTTTTTAAAAAAAAAGGAGTTTGTAATACATAGGTCATTTCTAGTGCAATGCTCCAGCAGCCTTTGCCCATTATCATTCATGCGACCGATGTTGTATTTTCCAAGGCACACTGGCCATGAACTCGAGTCCTTGCCCACACGAGCATTGAAATCACCAAGCATATAAATGTAGTCGGATTTTGGAACTGCCTTGATCGCAGAGTCTAGCTGCTCATAGAACGTATCCTTCACATCATCAGAGGAAGCGAGTGTCGGTGCATATGCAGTGAGAATGGTGGCAAATCCACAAGAGGTTGCCAAGCGCAGTGATAATAATCTTTCATTACCTCCAGCTGGGATATCAATCATTCCCAGTAGCAAATTCTTCACTGCAAAGCCCACACCATGTTGCCTTTTATTCTGCCTGCCCTCTTCCCTTCCAAAAAAAGTGTAATTGTTTTCCCTGAGTGACCCTTCCTCAGCGAGGCGAGTCTCCTGCAGGCCAGCAATATCAATGTTAAGACGATTGAGTTCAGCATCAATCACAGCCGTTTTTCTCACATCGTCAATATTTGTCAAGTCAGTGGAAAATCCTGGACACATGGTTCTCACGTTCCAGGTTGCAAGCTGAGGTTTCTATTATTCTTTTTATTAGTACCTGGTGCATTGGTATTACAGCCTGCGATTTAAAATTTGTCCTAGCCCCAAGCACCCATTGAAGCAGGCAGGCTGTGGCGGATCAGCACCCAATTGGCCGGGGGCTGCCCAGCTTGAGGCGGGCGGTAGCTGATCAGTGACACCTGTAGGTGTCTCCCACCGTTAGAGGCAACGCGTGGCGCCCCATGTCTACGCCAACTGACAAGGACTTATAACCCGTAACAGTTGCCTCTCGCTTTGATTCCGAGACCGGTTAAGACCAGGGATGGAGTTATTGCCTCTCCATAGCACAAAACCTGGGCTAAAATAAAGAAACCATGTGTTGCCCATGCAGCATGATACCTCTCTCGACCCGCCTAGTTCACTCCAGAGGAAAGTTAATGTCGTAGTAATCCTTTATTACTTTAGTGTCGTCCCTGGAGTGAGGGGAATCAACACCCACAATTTTATTAACCCAATACTATTGTCCTAGAGAAACCACCAGAATCCGTCCACAAAACTCCTTCAGTCGTAGACACCTCTTTCTTACTCTCACTCACCCCTGGATCATGCCCCCTCTCATTCTTCCCCAACACAACATACTCAACAACTCTAGCTTTAACAAATAAATACAACAAATAATTTACTAAAGCAAAGAGTATGTGTGTGAGAAATGTGTGTGTGTAATGTGTAGAATGTGTGTCGAATATTCTAATGTGTATGTAGAATCAGAGCAGTGAATCAGGAGCAAAGTCTGTTACATCACTGTGCTGAGCACACAACAGCACCATGTATTCCGGACAGTGAACCTCACCCAGAAGATGTTTCTCCGTCCACGTGACGACTTTCTCCGATAACGCTCGAACAAACAGGATGCTGGTCATCAGTTAGACACTGTTCGATCTTGGTCTTCACTCTAACAAACACGGTGAAGTTACTCTGTTTAATAATGTTTGTTGAACAGAGAATCTTTCAATTAACTGAAATGTCACTTGGGAAAATCTACTGATCACAAGTCTCTGATTATAAGATTTCCCCCCTCTTTAACAAACAACCTATTAATGTTTCTAGGTAGTATATATATATATATATATATATATATATATATATATATATATATATATATATATATATATATATATATATATATATATATGTGTGTGTGTGTGTGTGTGTGTGTCCTTGGTATATGAGTTATGAA
This sequence comes from Cepaea nemoralis, assembly GCA_014155875.1. NCBI lineage: Eukaryota > Metazoa > Mollusca > Gastropoda > Stylommatophora > Helicidae > Cepaea > Cepaea nemoralis. Next base: position 415,179 of record JACEFZ010008276.1, read on the forward strand.
TCTTCGGTGATGAAGCTTATCACTCAGTAAACACAAGACTTATGTTCATCAAGTCCGGCTCAGCAGAAGCCAGGTTTCTGCAGACCAACTAGGTTCTGAGCCCCGTGTAAAAGCCTCTCAGTAACCTCTGTCTTCATTCCGTGAGCCATCATTGTATAAAACTTTGAAACTGCTTCTTCGTAATAAATCATCTCACACTCAAGTGGAACCTGTTGAGTAGAGAACATCATGGTGAGAGCAACTCAATCCTGACCGTAATTAGGTGAGTGTAGGCCAATAGCAGCACTCAGATCTATAACAGAGATCCGATCTCTGTCATACGGCCAAATAGCTCATTACATTGGTCTTAGACATGGCAACACCAGGAAAGAATAAAGGAACGGGTAGAAACACAGCAGATGCCCTACTGGAAGATCCTACCTTTTCACATTCCCCTCCTCCCTCCCAACCATCCTCAATCTCTCTAATTATTATCCCACTACATTGTCCTCAACTCCCTGAGTAAAATGATATATCACACAAGCTAGTTAAAGCCATACAATAGGACACTAGTGCCGACGCTCCTATAATACTTTCTAGCACCGCACTTATAGAACATTCTATCACCGCACCTATAATACATTATATCACCGCACAGTACTGTACTCTATTCCTAATCATACTCTAAGTTAGATATGATTAATAGAATACCATATGCCTATTCCGGTTGATGATTGAGACTATGCAATCACAGACTGGATCTATGTCCGCCGATACATTATCAACACTTTGACACTATAGTCTCTTTCAATTAACACAACTCGGAATACTGCGCCGATCTTTAACACTTCAGAATTTTGGTCGACTCCTCCAACTTGTTTACCTCAACTGGTTTTATATCGGGGCTTGAGTGACGTCACCAAATTGTCTAGACGCAGAGGCGTCGAGAAGTTGTTTTTCTCTTTATTTTTCCCAACTCAATGTGGCCATCTGGCTGGTGTCCCCTTTCATCTGAGAAATTGTCTCCTGTCTGTGATCTAGAGAACCTTCTCCACATCACAAGACTCCATTCGACGTCTGGCCAGACATTCCGTCTATCACTTCAAAGGCTGACTCCCGCCCTGTAGACGGATGGCGCCATTGTACGTTTCTCGAACAACCCACATCATACAGAAATGCCGACCGTGTGCAGACAATTTTCGCGACGTATTTTGTTCCTCAGGCCCCTGCTCATCGAAGGATTGCCTGTTTTTGCAGACGAATGTCGGGTCTTGTTTGTCATCGATCGAAACTATCAAGTTTTTCCGCGACATAGGCCCCCTCCTAAGAGAGTAGTCCGCAACAACTCTTTCTTCTTGGAGGTTCGATCCAGATGATCTATTCCTCTTCTTCATGAGCTGGATGTCTAGACAGGAAATCAGCTCCAACATTTTCCTTCCCAGGTATATACTCCACTGTAAAGTGGTATGGCTGAAGTAGCAACGACCACCGCATCAAACGGGTGTTGAGCTTCTGAGAAGTGGCCAGGGACATCAAGGGTTGATGATCCGACTGAACTCGAAACTGAACTCCATACAAATAGGGCTGGAATTTTTGCACGGCCCATACGAGAGATATACTCTCTCTCTCTCTCTCTCTCTCTCTCTCTCTCTCTCTCTCTCTCTCTCTCTCTCTCTCTCTCTCTCTCTCTCTCTCTCTCTCTCTCTCTCTCTCTCTCTCTCTACGGTCGAATAATTCCTTTCAGCCGGGAGAAGTTTCTTGCTTGCGTATGCTACTGGTTTCAAAACTGAAGCATCGCCTTTTCCTTCCTGTAACAAAGCTGCCCCGATCCCAATCCCACTCGCATCCGTTCTCAACACAAATGGTTTGGTAAGGTCAGGGAGCTGACGTTTCTCGAACAACCCACATCATACAGAAATGCCGACCGTGTGCAGACAATTTTCGCGACGTATTTTGGTCCTCAGGCCCCTGCTCATCGAAGGATTGCCTGTTTTTGCAGACGATAATGTCGGGTCTTGTTTGTCATCGATCGAAACTATCAAGTTTTTCCGCGACAGTTAACACCCATACATCTGGAAAAAGACAAGCTGCAGAATCTGCCGGATCAGCAAAGCAATGCTCTAACTGTACGCCTGTCGGAGCTTCGATCCTAGACCAGCTGCCAACCAAGGAATAGGGCCTGGTCTGCCTTGCCATGACTTATTTTGTCTTTGGGTTGCATTTCCTCGCACCAGGATAAGGCTTGTACCCTCCCAATTGCGCTCTTCCGCCCGAAGCCGTTGGCACAATGTGAGGTGTCGGGTTTGGTAAGCGCCGCCCAACATTCGGCGCTGACAGAAAGAAAGTAGTACCGTCTACTGTCATACGGTAGCTCAGTCATATCTGACTAAGACCTGACTGACCAGGTCATATGTTATATTGATAACACTCAGATATTTATATCCTAATTAACATTGCACTAACTCTGGCAGAAAGCAGAGCAGTTCATCACATTGGCCTGAGACGTGATAAGAACAGGAAAGACCAAAGGAAATAGAAGACACCCCAGTAGACACCCCACCGGAAAATCCTACCCTTGACATTTCCTATATCCCCCCTCCCCCCGAACCACTCTCAATCTCGCTGAATATTCTCTCACGGCATTGGCCTTACCCTGCCGAGTGAACTGATATACCACTTGCCCTAGTTTAAGCTACACATCAGCCCGCTGCGGCCGACGCTCCTAGAACACTTTCACACAACTCACCATCACTATGCTCAAGTCCTAAACTCTATCTATTAATAAACTAGCTATTCCTGTTCAGAGTCGGAATTTACAATTCACAACATAAACAAATGTCCATCGTTTTCAAACAACATGGGACACTGTGAATCCACTAGAATCGGAACAGACAAACACTCCCTTCATTATAGTGTGTGTTTTTTTGTTGATGCTTTCCGGCATGGCACATGATTGATTGATTGATTTTTGTTGCCTCAATATAAAATTCAATATCTCAGTAACCAAGTGAGGGAAAATGATGAGATTTAGCATATAACCTTATCATTATGTCCACCCAACAAAAATATTTTTGTTCTGGAGATTGTACAGCAGATTTCAATGTTTGTTTATATGCGGTATATAATTTATGGCTCCCGCATTCATGCCATCATTTTAAGAGTATTACAGCTTCAGCAAGACACCCCCCCCCCCCCGCTCTTTTCGAAATTGTCTGGCGGGCTTCGTTTTGTCACAAACAGCGCGAAGTTAAATGGGTTTGTTCAGAAGTGTCTCAAATGGGGGTTCTTTCATGAAACGTGATTATATAAATAAACTAGCTGACTCGACCTGGCTTCGCCCAGCTCCTGGCGGGGATCTATCTATCTATCTATCTATCTATCTATCTATCTATCTATCTATCTATCTATCTATCTATCTATCTATCTATCTACCTATCTATCTATCTATCTATCTATCTATTTGGTGCTTCCTAAAAAAATTTGGTGCTTTTTAATGCTTTTTTGGGTCGATTTTGGTGCTTTTTCATCAAAGGTAGATGACAACACTGCCTGTGTGGGGTACTGGTGCACGAAAAAGCAGACGTGACCAAGAACCTTTGGAATCGATTATATAACGTGAAAGAACAGAGACACCACCATTGCCTGAATAAAATGGTGTGGCAGGAAGTGATCAGAGGATATTGCCGATATTCAGTTCTCCTAAGAATATAACATAAAATAAGATTGCAAATGGCACCATCAATATTGGGATTCTTCTCTGGTTGTTGAAGATGAGGGTGGAGTGCGTATAGGAAATATCCTGAGTACTGTGATGTCGGTTCTTGATTCAACAGGCTAAACATCTTCTTCGCTCCTATTTGTTAGACATTGCGTCACACATAGTTATGCATTCCAAAGTTCAGCGTGTAACCGGCTCATTCTGCCCGCAGTCCTGTAAGTGCTGCTTAAAAACCTCATGGCCTCAGCATAAGATGTCTATATCAGTCTGAGGTAGTCTTCCATCTTCCTTTACAAGTTGTAAGCCTATTCAGTTCCACCTACGAGGGTAGGTCAGAAAGTTATGCACTATAAATTATTATATCTATTAACCTTTAATAACATATACATGCAATGTGCATTAAACATTTCTACTTCTCCTCATTATTCCATCAACTTTAACGGTTTTATGTCATTTTGAAACAAGAGTATGTGTCAGGATCTTCTATTAGGCTCGTTGGCTAACACATGTGAGACAGTACAAGTACAACGTAATTCGACGTAAGACATAGCAACACAAGTTCAATGGATTTATTACCACATTAAATACATAACAATAGTTACAGCAATGTACAACATATAACTCACAACCACAATACAGCTCATAGGTCTGACGCTCACGATATCAGTCGTTCAGCTCACAACCACGGAGATTCACACAAACGCCTTGCTCTCGACACACACGTCCGTTCAGATGTCCAGTCCCAGCTTGGTCTGAGATTAACACACACACTGTCCACTGCCTCTCGTGGGGTCACGTGGCTTTGCGTGCGTCTGTCGTCAGCGCTGGTCGCGTGTCAGGTAAGAATCTCGCCAGCCGACAACTCTTGTCCGCCGGGTGCCGTAACGATGTTGCTGCACACTTAGGCTCTGACATTCTCCCCGGGTACTTCAATGAAAGATGCCATCTTTCATTCATGATGTATGTATATACTGGGGTAGTGTTAATTTCATGTCAGAGACTACTCTTTCCCAGTGTTATGCATGAAAATACATATAAGGCATAGAAATATATACACAAAAAATGTAAGTTGTATTGACATGACAAATGAAGTACAATTTTTAACACAATTCAGGTTTCATCCCCCTGATGCCTGGTTACCTTCATTGCAATAATACCCAGTCAGATCAGTAGCACCAGCTTCACGCATCTACCTCCCAGCTATTTGAAAAAAAAGTAATAATATGATTGTTTTGCAACAACCATCTAGCCAGACTGAAATACGGCTTTGTATTAGTCGTATTAAACACTTAAACTCTGCCCTCATTTGGTCAGGAGCTCTTATGTTGGTTTGCAATGTTGGCAGCTCTATGACATGCTTGGTGGACGCCTACCTGCTGTGCCAAACATTTGAGCAACAAAATGTCTATCTATACAATACACATTAATGAATATGTTTCAAATTATGGCCCTTGATGTAATTCACAAATGCAAGGGAAGTAATTTTGACATTTAAGAAATTCCATACATTACAATAATTATTTAATTTCTTAGCGTCATTGCTTGACGTTTCTTCATATTAACGAGAAAAAGTCGGTAATATGAATACATTAATCAAGATATAATTCTAAGATTACACTAATCAAAATAAATAAGTACCCAATTGGTATATTATATTTTATAGATTCGAAAGGATTTTACAAGTGTCATAAATTTTTGGAAATTTGTACATAGTCTGCTAATTATGTTATACTTTTTAAATTATACCGGAAATGCACACGAAACGAAAAATTTGGTTGATGTTACATTTTCTGAACACAAATGATCCGGTTTTATTTCGGAACGGATAGTAGAATGTTCTCACAGTTCGTGTCTGATGTTATAGTATGACAACGGATTATGATGGAATGTTCTTATTTCCGATGTGTTCACACGTCGAACGATTTGGATCACATTCGCTGTAGAGGTGATGTAGGAGTCAATGTTCGGTCCACATTTGCACATGTTAAAATATCACGGTGAAAAAAAATCACCCACAAATGTCACAATGGTAAAGTTCGCTTTTGATAATTGGTTAAGCGTTTGTGACACTGTTGTTGGTGTCTATATACAATTAATATCGTTCTCATTCTAACACACACTACACAATTATACTACACTCATTACATGACTTGATTAAAATAAGTATATTATACATGTCGGTCTCCAAACCGTATCACAATTTTGATTATTGACCTTACACAGTAGGTGAATGGAAAAAAAATTCACTCATTGGTGGCTGTGTTGGGCTGAGTGTAATATTACACAGTGCACTCAGACATTGCTTACTGGGTCTGTCGGACAACGGGACAAAAGGTCGGCGATTGTATTCATTCTGCCGGGAATATGGCGAACTTCAAAACTGAAATTCTGAAGCTTCAAGGACCAGCGAGCAATCATGTTATTTGATGGTACTGTGGAATTGATATACCTTAATGGACTGTTGTCAGTTTCGATGATAAAGTGACGTCCTAGAAGATATCTGGACAGCTTTGTTACACTTTCTACTAAGGACAATGCCTCTAATTGCGGAATGGACCAGGCCCGCTCTCGGGGTCTTAGTTTTCTTGATAGAAAACAAACGGGATGCAGGATGCCGTTGTATTCCTGCAATAGGACTGCACCGATCGCAATGGAGCTAGCATCTGTTCTCAATCTGAAAGGTAAACGAATGTTGGGCAATTTAAGGATGAGATTAGGTGTATTCTTATCAGAAAAGTGTGCCAAAACTTTATCAAATGCATTTCGTAGGCATTCATCGTTTACAACTTTTTCGGGTTTATTCTTGGTTAGTAAGTTAGAAAAAACCTCAGTCAGTTCTGAAAAATCAGGAATAAAGTTTCTATAATAATTAATAAGTCCCAACAAACTGCGGACTTGTTTCTTATTTGTTGGAAGTGACAGTTTTAGAATTTTGGAGACAATTTTGTTGTCTGTCATGACAAAGCCATTGGATATTCTGTACCCCAAAAATGATATCTCTTGGTAAGCCATGCTCACCTTTGAAGGCTTCACTGTCAGTCCGTGCTGTCTGATACGTTCTAGTGTCTGTTCCAGTATCTTTATATGTTCCGTCATTGTCTCTGTATGGACACAGATGTCGTCAGTATAGTGAATGATATTAGGAATGTCAGATAGGAGGAGTCGTATAGCAGACAAGGCCAGTCTGGAGTTACTGGATTTAAAGATATAGAGTGGGTTACGGTTAAAATCTTCCAAAAGGATTTTCAAATTTCATGTTGAGATCATTTTGAGTGCTATCTCCAAACCTGCACTCGTACATGTGTGTATACATTCAATAGTTCAAACAATAATAATACACCATGTATAGTTGTGAAATGTAATCGTGCATGTTTGTATGATCTTTTGCAATTTGTGTATATTTTCCAAAATATGTAGGGTAATTTGTTGCTGATTTTTGTCAGTAATTCCACCGACTGATGCTTTACATTGTTCAGCATAGGTATTCGTATGAGTTGATTTAACATAGAGATTATGAGTGGCAGTAACAAAATTTGGTTCAACAGTAATGACATAAGTAACAAAGTCTGCTGGTTTGTCATGAGTAATATCATCTGTGTTGTATCATGATGATGTGGAAATATAACTGTTTGTGAAGACATTTGTTTTGTATTTACAATCAGTAGTGCAAGTATAACTATCCACTGTGTGCACTTGGTTAGTGTGTAGTTAACAGAGAGTATAGTAGGTATAGTATATGCCATGATGATTTGTGATCTTTCCTCGCTGTTGTGAACTGTTTGTTTTCTGCACCTTTTCCTTTGTGCTGATACACACCAGTTTCTGTTTCTTCTTGTTCTGAGATGGTAATCACGTTGGTATGGTGTGGTATCTTTGGTCTGTTCATCATGTTGTTGTATGATGAGTGGGATAGTTAAGGCAGTATTTGTTGTGGTGTTAACTTTTTGCTTTGTGTGAGGTTTGGACTCTGTGTAATCTGTCACATTTGATACATTTCCAATTAATAAATCACAACATGGATTGTCTAACAAAGCACAAGTTACTCTGCCTGATAAGAAAGGTGATTTTATATTGGCCCATGCCATAGGATATTTCTCTACTGTCCCTGAAACAGTTTTGCAATAGATGTACTCATCTAGGTAGTCTTTAGGATCAGCTAAGGTCTTTCGAAGACCGATAAGACAGGACCCTGTGTCGCGTACACATGTGCATACTGTGTCATTGATGTAACCTTTATGGAATGTTAATTTTCCTAACTGACAGTTTTGAGGTTTTGTTCAATTCCTCACTTTCTTGTTGAGCATTGACCTCTTTATATAAAGAATGAGGTTGAGTGATGTTAACAACATTATTACAATATGGTACAAAGTCTGGTGTTGTCTTCATGTATGTGATGTTCACTTTTCTTACGTTCTTTGCTGAACTGCATTTTGAGTCTATTGCCAAGTTAGCTTCTTCATTGGCAATAGGGACGGCGTGCCCGCATGTTAAGGTACCATTTTCATTGAAGGTATTACAGACAGTGCATTTGTTGGCACTAAATACATCACAAGCCTGTGCTGCATGTACAGGATGTTTTTCTGGATTTTCGTCTTCTGACGCTGAGCTATCGAACAAGGCGGCATTGGCTTTGTTGGTCATATGCCTGCCTCTACAATCCATACGATAGTGACCGTAAGCCTTGCAGAGAAAACATTTACGTGCACTTTTGAACGATCTACGTTCTATGTCTTGTCTGTTTACCATATTTTGCAAGTATGTTAGGTACCCTGGGTTTTTATCGCACATCTCGTTCAAATGGTGAGACAATTTACAGTGAGTGCATTGTCTAACTCTATCAGAGGTAGGCCTGTGTGGTTTTTGCCTACTATAGTTGTTCTCATAGTTGGCTGCTGCTACCCAGTTACTGTCAGTAGCTTCAGTGGCAAAACACTGTTTATTTGCCGTATAATAGGCCGACCCACGTCTTTCCATTTCTTCCACACTTGTGCATTCATTCTCCTGCAAGAACTTAGAAAAAGATGTTGGGATAGAAGAAATAACTTTATCTCGAATAATGAGATCTTCTAATTTATCATAATTTTTGTTAATTTTGGCTGATGAAGTCCATTTGCTGAAAATGTCTCGGACTAAACAGAGGTAGTCAGAGAACGTTTGAGTTGATTTTGGACTTAGTTTACTGAATTGTTCTCTGTACCCTGATTCATCTAACATGAAATGTGCCATTATTTTAGATTTAATGTAATGGTACTCTTTTCTGAGGTCTTTGGGGATGGTTTCAATGACTTTCAGAGGTTCCCCAGATAGACTCCTCATATATAAAATATTCCATTCCGAAAGTGGAACTTGGTAATGTTCCATTAAAGTCTCAAAATTTTGGGTAAAGGCTGCTATGCAGTCACCCGAGGTATAGTTACGAACGATACCTTGGTACTTCTTATACTGGTTTTCTTTTTCCAGTCTTTCAGATTTCTTTGACTCTTTATTTATTGCAGTCTCAGTGTCGAGTTGTTTTATTTTCAACTGTAATTCAAGTTCTTCTCTCTTACTCTGAGCTGCTATTTCTGCCTTTTTCAGCTCTGTTTCATTCTCAATCTCGGCCCTTTTTAATGCACTATCTATCTCGGCTTGCTTTGTCTTTGCAGCCATTTCTACTTCGGCTTGCTTGGCAGTTATTTCTGCTTGTTTTAGAGCTCTTTCTGCTGCTCTATCTTCGCGTTCACAGTACTCAGCGTATTTCTTTTCACTCCATTGTGTTAATTCATCACCTTCTAACTTTAATTTTAAACCCATATCGATGAAATCAAATAATGACGACATGATGGAGAAAATATGTCAATGAAAATCAACCACACAAAATATGTTGTAAATGGTTAGTAGAAAAATAACTTACAATTGATTTGACTATACGATGCGTGCCCACTAATGCATACGTAAAGTTAAAGTGAAGAAAAATATACTCAAGTGCCCTTGGATATGATGAATGGTTGGGCAATCGGGCTAGAAAACGGTAAGGTCGTACTTCGGAACCACAAATGACCTCTACGGCAGGGTTATGGATGGTACGCAAAAAACCTGCTTTGTTTTTGGAGAGAAATAAGTTAGCGTGTGCTTGTTGGTGTGTGCCTGTAAGTCACTAAGTGTTGATTTGGTTTGGATGGCGTTGAGTATGATTGTATGTCGTAAATTTGTCGTCAACAGTGTTTCTTTCAACAGAAGTTACACTCTTTCCAAAACTCTTTGCGTTCCACAAACTCAATAAACAAAGACAATCTATCTGTATTTGAACACTCAATAACATTGATGACACATCACTTACATCAAGATGACATTCAGTAAGGACAAAGACATCAAGTTTACAAGATGGCGACAAGGTCAAAATGGTGGCAAAATCACAATGTTGACAAGGTCAAACGATGACAATTTTCACAAATCACAAATGTTTAACACGTTTACAGGATCAAACAATATGTACTGTACATTTACTAATGATCTTAAACATATTTAGACAATGTAGTAATGGATCACACTGAGACTTTTCCGATCACATGTACATCACTATAACCTTGACAAATTTTACAAGTACAAGAATTATAGTTTTAAATCACAAAGATGAACAACACACGTCTAAATATATTAGGTTCTTAAATAAAGACGAGCAACCCACGTCCACACATGTCAGGATCTTCTATTAGGCTCGTTGGCTAACACATGTGAGACAGTACAAGTACAACGTAATTCGACGTAAGACATAGCAACACAAGTTCAATGGATTTATTACCACATTAAATACATAACAATAGTTACAGCAATGTACAACATATAACTCACAACCACAATACAGCTCATAGGTCTGACGCTCACGATATCAGTCGTTCAGCTCACAACCACGGAGATTCACACAAACGCCTTGCTCTCGACACACACGTCCGTTCAGATGTCCAGTCCCAGCTTGGTCTGAGATTAACACACACACTGTCCACTGCCTCTCGTGGGGTCACGTGGCTTTGCGTGCGTCTGTCGTCAGCGCTGGTCGCGTGTCAGGTAAGAATCTCGCCAGCCGACAACTCTTGTCCGCCGGGTGCCGTAACGATGTTGCTGCACACTTAGGCTCTGACAGTATGTATCCCAGACCTGAACCACATTTTATCTTGTTATCGTAGCCATATCTTCACCATGCCATTAAGATGCTGCCTTCAGTCACTGTATGATGGTTTAGTGACACCCGTGGCACTTGACTGTCCCGACCTGACGAGAATGTCCTAAGACAGTCATTAACGTTGTTTACTGACATTGAAGTGTTTAGTCGTGAAGACTTGGGAAGATAATGTGGTGGTTTCCCCTTGCCTTTCACATTTACACGGAGTTCTGTTACATCAGCCTTTGACTGTCAAATACTAATGCCAGGACAACTGAGTGCCCTGCTTTGCAAAGCGGCAGAGCTGTCCAATTATCTTGTTGGTTACATAACCTTTTTTTTAAAAAAAATACGGTTGAAGTATAATTGAACTATGGCTTGTAGTTTATACGAATTTCATCTTGTTATGACCTGTTACCGGTCGCCGTGACTAAGGGCTTGCAACCCGGTTTGTGAGCCCATATACCCGGGTTCGAAACACAGCGGTGCTGGTGTTTTCGAAAAAGGTATAGGTGCCGGTCGTTCAGAAAGCAATGGCAAACTACTAAACGTAAAATTTGCCCAGGATCGTTAACAGCGAAATGCTGGGGTTGACTGCTATGTCATGTGAAGGACATGCAACTAATTTATTTAATGATTTGTTATAAAAGACTGGCATTGCTTACAATTTGTGTGTGTGTACTAAGTGTGTGTACTAAGTGATTCAATGAGCATGATTCAGAAGGTCGAAGCTGGATCTGTACGTAGACAGTGGACTGAAGTCGCTGCGGAAGTCTGTTGTCCGTAAAGTCACCATCTTCGTCCCGGGACATGCGGGAGTCGAGGGAAATGAACGAGCTGATAAACTGGCTGGCTCTGCAACCCCTGTAGATGGCCAGCCCATGGATCGTGCCGATGTTATTAACTTCCTTAAAGATATGGCGAGAACAGAGGACTTTGACGTCAGTGAATCCACATCGCTGTCCAGGATGAAAGACTTTGGGAGTAAGAATCGGCACGGCCAGACGCGAGAGGTACATCGGGAAAACGAGGTGCCTCGTCAACCAACACAGAACTGACTATTAGCCACCGGACGCTGATGCGTATACTGGGGGGCGGATCTGAGCACCTATGGACCTGTCCGGGGTGCAATAAAGATACCCCAACTGATAGCTGATAACAATGTTTGGCGGTGGTTGGAGTCCTTGATTTGAATATCACCAAAGTTCACATAATACAGCTGTTCTTACGGATGTGTGTTGTTCATAATCACAACCAAAACAGTGACGTCACCGCCAAAGCACAAATGCTTTAGTCAGTGAGGCGAAGAGTGTCTGCCTGCATGGCGAGGAACCACCAGTCTGCACACCACTAAGTCAGACATGGGACAACGGATACTCACACATTCTTAAGTCCGGTATTTCATCACACTGATATTGGACAATAGGATGTCACAATATGACATACAGGACGTCGCGATGAAGTTCATAGCCAGCGAACACAAGCAAGCAAGCAATTGAGTTAGCGACTACTCTAGAATTAAAGTTAATTATTAGTAATGACGTATTTACAAGAATCAGTGGTATGAGAAATCCAAAATATCCACACACACACGCACGCACACACACACACACACACACACACACACACACACACACACACACACAAGCACATGATTAATATAATTGCCACCACGTTTCTGCTTTTTCTGTACTGTCGAATAAAAACTCATCAACCCGAATTCGTAAATATTATGGATAGAAGCTACTTTTGAATTCCTTCATGAGTCTCTCCTTGATGGTATTTCCACCTTGTCGTGGTGGGGGAGCTTGAGTGTCTCAATGATCCTGAGAGCTATGCCGGTGGTAGCGTAGCTACCAGCAGGGCCTCCCAAGCCGGACAGGTCAAAGGGTAGAGAACAGACAAAGAGAAACACCCTGGTCCTCCAGGTTGGGGGTTGAAGCGTGGGGTTAACATCCCCACCTTTGTAAAAACCATTTTGTTACGAAACAGATACATGAGCCTCGAATTATATTGATACCTATCTTTAAGAAAGGAGACAAGTTCCAGTGTGAAAATTATAGAGGAATATCACTACTGTCCATAAGCTATAAGATACTATCCGCAGTATTTCTAAATAGACTAAAACCATATTCAGAATACATATTAGGTGACTACCAGGCGGGTTTTAGACAAAACAGATCAACAATAGATCAGATATTTATCTTACGACAAATAGCCGAGAAAAATTGGGAATATAAAAGAGATCTCCATAACATTTTTGTGGATTTTAAAAAGGCTTATGATAGTGTCCATAGGAATAGTCTATGGAATGCTATGCGGGAATTTGGAATACCAAGGAAGTTAATCAACATGACCAGACTATGCATGGAAGATACTTATAATATAGTAACATATAAAGGCAGGAAATCAGACCCTTTCCAAATAATATCTGGCTTGAAACAGGGTGATGCACTATCGCCGCTACTCTTCAATCTGGCTCTAGAGAAAGTTGTAAGGAGGGTAAAGGAGGAATGTGATATTGGAGGAACATCTAAGCTGCTTGGTTATGCAGATGATATAGATATTATAGGGGAAAATGAACAAAAGACATTGGAAATATTGACTCACTTTAAGGAAAAAGCCCAACAGATGGGGCTGGTTATCAACCAAGATAAGACAGAATATATGGTAATTTCAAGAGAAGGAATGGCTAAAAACTCTGGCCACATACAAATAGATAATATGACCATTAAAAGAACGGAAACATATAAATACCTGGGTACAATCTTCAACTGCTCTAACATCATAAGGGAAGAAATACAAACTAGAATCAATTCTGGAAATAAGATATACTATGCACTACAACATCTACTAAAATCAAAGGCGCTATCTCGTAACACCAAGATCACAATATACAAAACACTGATCAGACCAGTTGTGCTGTATGGCTCTGAAACCTGGAGTACAACGAAAGGAGACGAAGCCTTGCTACAAACCTTTGAGAACACAGTTTTAAGACGCATCTTTGGACCCTTTAGGGATACACAAAGTGGAGAGTGGAAAAGAAGAAGTAACAAAGACATTTATGATCTGTTTAAGTCCCCGCTAATCACTGGTATCATGAAGGCTAATAGACTACAATGGCTGGGGCATATAGAAAGAATGGAAGATAATAGGGAAACAAAACTCGCTTACACTCAGGAAATAAATGACCGTAGACCCCGAGGTAGACCAAGAAGACGGTGGAAAGATAATATATATACAGACCTACAAGCACTTGGAATCAACGACTGGCAAGAGAAGGTCAACCAGAGAGACGAATGGAGATGGATTGTATCTGCAGCAAAGAACCTCAATGGCTCGGAACGCTGAAGAAGAAGAAGAAGAAGAAGAAGAAGAAGAAGAAGAAGAAGAAGAAGAAGAAGAAGAAGAAGAAGAAGAAGAAGAAGAAGAAGAAGAAGAGGAGAGGAGGAGGAAGAAGAAGAAGAAGAAGAAGAAGAAGAAGAAGAAGAAGAAGAAGAAGAAGAAGAAGAAGAAGAAGAAGAAGAAGAAGAAGAAGAAGAAGAAGTCTCTCCTTGACCTTATAAACGGAATGTTTACTTTGCAAATAGAGAAATATTTTACATGAGATCCACATCTCATTTTCGAACCAAACATTCAGTTCAGTAGATTTTTGATGAAATCACGTAATAAAAGTCCAAGATGAGGAAAAGTGCATAAGCAAATCTTCCCTAGAAGTAAAATCACACAAAGACCTTAATGTATTGCTGACCTATCAGCCATATTGGAAATTATGTAAGTGATTAATTGTGTTAGTTTTCTTATTCCATCTATCTACTCCTAGTATTCCCGTCGCAAGCTGCATCTCAAAACGGTTTAAATGGGGTTTCAAATGTATTATATTGTGTTGAGCCCACGTTAGCCACTCCCGACTCTGTGTACTGTGCGGTTTATGTGATCTAAAGATATTCTCTCTTTTTTTTTTAAATTGGGGCAGGAAATGTTGGCTTGTTTTCCATTAAGGCCCAAAGATACAACGCATTAGCGTCAAATCCTCTTGTGCATTTGTATAATTTATCGCTGTTAATGAATGTCTAATTTGCTTTATGATATCGATGGAATATAATAGACTGTCCACCGACAATATTTTCCCTTACCACTTTGTAAAACTTCTGTTCATTTTTCGAGAACAGAGAAGCAAACTTCTGTAGTTTTGAAAAAACAGTGTAATGTAATTCCAGGAACAGCATTCGGATGTATGCATATTTCAATTTCTAAGTCGGAGTCAAAGGCGACTTGACATTCCAGCGCATATAAAAAGGGGAATACATTTGTGATATTGTACCATTCGAAGAAGTCTTTTAGTGTAGACACATGATTATCATTTCAGACTTGTTGACAAAACGTATATTATGCCTCTGAAATGTTGCAGTTTTTATTTTAGTTGGATTAGGAAGCAGTATGTGAGGGTAGGGTTGTCTCCTTTATGTTACTTTGATCTGTTAGGTATTCGTAACACAAATGTCCTTTGGTCTCAGTCAATTTAAAATAGGCAAGATATTGTGAGCCAGAAAGTTCAATACATCACAAGGAATTTCAGTCTTTAGGTCGCGACACATAGACAGGAATTATTGCGTTTTACAATGAATATGAATTCCTTAGTAACCTTGTCAATGAAGAATTTTATCAAGTAGGGTTTAATAAGTAAAGGTCATATGTGCCGGAATGAAATCCAACAACCAGGTATGCTCTCAATTAAGCGTCATGCCTTTCACTTAAGGTTGACTATTCCGACAACTACAGGTTTATGACTGCGAAACGTGCACACAAATGTTAGCAGGCTTTATCTGTGATTTCATGTAGATAATCTAACATTTCCGTTACTAACTCTTGCGAATCACCAAGTGTAATAGATCATTTTGTGGACGTAAAAACAGTAACATTAGATGTGACTGCACATGATAGCAATTCATGCCTGACTATAAATATAATTAACATTGATTTAG
Organism: Cepaea nemoralis; assembly: GCA_014155875.1. Taxonomy (NCBI): domain Eukaryota; kingdom Metazoa; phylum Mollusca; class Gastropoda; order Stylommatophora; family Helicidae; genus Cepaea; species Cepaea nemoralis. The sequence goes on from JACEFZ010008276.1 coordinate 431,002, forward strand.
TGGGTAATGTCAAGGAGTCGAAATACATTTCTACATCATAAGTTGCCCTGAAGGGGTACCAGAAATGTGTATCTACAGGACTTCTGAGTTCAGAGAGCAGTTGTGACTGTCACTCACCGTTACAACTGAGTTCATGGAGTGTCTGTCACTTACAATTTCCATAAATGGCCACATTTTGTACGTTCAAAAGCTTGGGCGGCTTTATCTATATTGGTGATGTACGCAAAGTGTTCATTGTAGATTAGGAGATGCAATTTATTCGTATGAACACTATTACTTTTGAACTGAGGAATCAGGTATTTCTCATCAGTAAAGGAAAATGCATTGATCTGAATTCGAAAACAGTCTTCTAAAGTAGATATATCTAGTAACGTCATGCCAGAGAAATTGTGGGATTTATTCCTCAATAGATTTTCCACTGTATGAATAGTTTATTTTCTGAGTTTCCTAATGGAACCTTCTGTTTTAAAAACAGCCAAGGAATTGAAGAAGCATAACATATCGTTATAAGGTTTGGAGTGTTCATCAACCTGGAGTGTATTGATAGCTTTGATGCGTGTGATATAATCCAGCATATAATCCATACAATATCAACTTGGGTACTCAATGAGGTGGTATAAGTAGAATGTGATTGCAGGAATTGCTTCAACTGAAAAAATTATCATTGGGCCTCATATTTAAATAAACGACCTTGTTTACTTTTGCACACAAAAAAAGTTACAAAATCAGAGCGGTTGTTAATCAACATGGGTACCTTGGGAACAGAGGCGTTGTTATGACATGCAACAGCTGTACCTCCCCCTAACCTCCACCCCACACCCAGTGGCAACGGTTGTGACAGGCCGGCAAAATCAGGCAAGAATAACAAATTTGGCGTCAAAGAAATCAGTGAAATAGGGTATGCCTACCCAGCATCTGAAGACAGGGTTTGGCAGGTTACCTTCAATGTGTTGTGGAACATAGTATGCATGACAAGGCACGTAGAACTCCCTGGTCATCCACTGCACCTGTATTTGTCTCTAGTCTACCACTGGACTCAAGTGAGAGTGTGTGTCGACAAATAGCACAATTCTTCCTCACTGTAATCCAATTCATCGCGCAAATCATTCTTCATTCAACTTATTCTATCACCTTCAAGCCCTGTGGTGATGGGCACGCGGCAAAGCGGCGGCACGAGTATGCTGGCAATTGTAGCCGCAGACCTGCACACAGACTGCTCAGGCCATATGGTCGATTTCTAATGACTGGAGAAGCAGTGGGATTCGACAGCCCACTGAGCGACTGTGTAGCCCTCTATAGGAAAGCACTACTCATCTCCATAGTCTGAAGAAGGGGCTTGAAAGGGTGCCATAAACATTGTCTGCTCCATTATTACCTAACCAGTAAGCCGCAAATGGTGGGTACATTATAATTACATTTGACACATAACCAAAGTAAATACAGGTAAAGTTTAAAAAAAAAAACATATTCCATTAACCATCAGAACTTAGAATGTACGCACCCTACTAGATAGAGAAGAAGCGTTGAGCATAGTGAGACAAACAGCGCTAAGTGGGAGAGAGTTGGGTAGGTACAATATCGGCATAGCAGCCTTGAGCAAGACATGACTCACAGGCGAAAGTCAAATCAGTGAAGTAGGTGCCAGCTACACATTCTTTTGGAGTGGAATGAAAAGTGAAGAAAGACTCCAGTCCGGTGTGGCATTTTCCATTAAGTCAGCCCTGGTTGGCAAACTAGCTGGATTTCCTCAGGCCATCAACTACAAGCTTATGACTATTAAGTTACCACTGTTAAACGAAAGGAAGCATGCAACCATTGTGAACTATTACACACCAACCATGACCAATGAGGATGACATCAAGAGCAAGTTCTATGAGGACCTGCACAATGTCATAACATCTGTTCCCAAAGGAGATAAACTTATACTCATTGAGGAATTCAATGCTAGAATAGGCTTAGACACCACCTCTTGGAGTGGCATAATTGGAAAGCACAAAGTCAGAAATTTTTACTGCAATGGGCTCCTCCTTATTCAGACCGGTGCCGAAACAATCTCATGATTACAACACAATTTTCCATCTTTCTGTGATAAATAGGACATCGTGGATGCACTCTCGCTCGAAACACAAGCACCTCATTAACTATGTCATCATCAGGAGGAGTGACAGACAAGACAATTGGGTGACAAAATCCATGTGTGGCGAAGAATGTTGGACAGACCATCTCATCTGACTGTCTCAAAATAAATATGCGCTTCAAATCACCACAACATCGACAAGGGGTAAAGAGTGGGGGGGGGGGGGGGGGGGGGGACACCAAAGCCAAAAAAAAAAAGAAAAAACTAAATGCTACCCGCTTATTTAATAATAAAGTGCAAAAGTGTTGTTGTTATGTGTAAATATGCGGGATGACCACGTCAAGCCCAATGCAGCAGGTAAACAAGACGCAGAAACATAGTGAGTAGCCCTAACAGGCAAGATCTAAACACTGCTGTGGAAATTCTGAACCCAGACCCCTCCCCCCTCTCCCCAGAAAATTCCGAAGACATCAACGAATTGCTGACCAATAAACACCTTATCCACATATCTTATTTGAACGACCCGTAGTCAACATTTAAAAAAAAAAAATAACGATGCCTTCAACATCTTCAGAGTCATGCAGGAGAAACTTCAGCACATGCGGAACTCCTGGCTGTACAATAAAACTGACGAGATTCAAGGCTTTGCTGATATGACAAACTGCTATTACTCACTAAAAGCGGCTTATGGTCCTACATCACTAGGCATTGTTCCCCTTCTTAGTGCATATGGGTGAACATTGGTCAGCAACTGGAAAGAAACCACCCCACACTGGGCAGAACATGTTAGAAACATCATGCAACCTCTTCCATCAATGACAAAACCATCAATTGCCTTCCCCAAGTTCCCACTAATGATATTTTTGCTCTCCTGCCAACCTTAGTGGAAATTAATGAGACCATGCCACAATATTTCAAGGAATACTACATATCTGGCACCGGGGAAGATTATTTAACGTTCTATAATTCGTTTCAACATGTGAAGGCCAAAGTTACACAACTCAACGGCGACAACCTACATGCTAGTCACTTCACTGCCATGGCTAACAACCACCACTACAAACATCTTATTTTATTGTAAGAGAACAGCTGTAATAGATAGCTGATCAAATACAAGTTTGCCAAGAGACATCTCTTACAACAGTCTTGCCAGTAATACTCCAGGAGAACAGTGTTTTTTAAAACGCCAACAGATGAAAATTAAATATTCAAAGAATATTATCCTGCAAAACATAAGTAACATTACAAGTTATGTAGTCGATCATTACTGCTTCAAAGAAGAAAGTCCTTTATTATTATCTTCACCCCAGTAAGTGAACCAAAGAATTTTTAGTCAGCAATGGTCACAGAGCCACTCAGCTTTAACATGATCAACAGTCAACAAGAGAAGAAGCATAGTCAAATAACTTTGTTTACTTTGCAAACTTCAATAATTGTACTATTATTCATAATGGTGTATTACATTAATGCCTGTTACAAAGAATAACAATTTATAATTTATTACACAAGTGAACAAAACTTGGGATATTCCATCACCAGTAAAACAAAGTTAGCTAAACAAATTAACCCAGTGAATTGTGAAATATGATAAACTAAACTATAATTGTACACCACAAAAGAACACAGACACAAAGCAAAGAAATATTACATTATTCATGAAAAGCCCTGGACTTCTCAGTCGTCATCACTGTTTCCCTGTTAGAATGTGACTGTAACAGTTGCCAAAGTGCATGTGATAGACTAGTGTGGCAATATTATTTTGTGCAGGCTTCTAATCAGTTGTGATAGCCATCATTATTTGTAAACGTGCAGGTTGAGATTATGGGCACACCTACACAATTGTATATGCATAGTATGTAGAATATACACTACACAGAAATGGTTTACACTGGCTGTTAGGGCAGGGAAGACTGGCCAAGCAAACATAGTTGGCCACCATCACCTTCATTGAGTTATCAACCAGATATTTTGGCACATGCTTTGTGGCTGTTCCTGTCAAGATCACCGTGATAGCCTGTTCACTGTGATACCCATCATTAGAGACCAACAAGTGTTGAGTAAAGAGGAACACAACAACCATAAACATCTCTCATCTCATCATGTTCCTCTTGTACCTTGCGGTGTCGAGGTGAAGTATAAACAGCGGGGGAGTGCCCTTTTATGGGCTTCATGTATCGATATTCCGATGGACTGTTATTCCCTGCGTCCATCGTTTACGTGGTCGGCCTCTTCCTCTGCTTCCCTCTGGTCTGTACATCATTGCTTGTTGTGGTATACTGTTAGTTGGTAACCTACTTGCATGGCCAAACCATTTGACTTGCTGCCTTCTAATAAAATCTAGTGCAGCTATAACCCCCACTTTAGTCCTGATTTCTTCATTTCTGATCTTATCTCTTCTTGATACATTGAGTATTCTTCTCAGGAATCTCATTTCTGTGGTTGTGATTTTTCTTTTCTCTTTTTCTGTCATTGTCCAGGTTTGGCATTGGTAACATAGAGTTGGTAGGAAGATTGTGTTGTAAAGTGCTTTCTTAGTAGTTATTGATACATGTTTGTTCTTTAGTATTGGTGCCATTTGTCCAATGAGTTGGTTTGCCTTATTGCATCTATTTTCGATCTCGTCTTCTGATTTGCCATTTGATGATATTATACTTCCTAGGTACTTGAAACTCTTTACTTGTTTCAAGAGATGTTCGTTTAGGTGAATCGTTGTTGCTTTTTCTCTTTAGTTATAGTCATTACCTCTGTTTTACTTGTGCTAATTTTCATCTTAGGTTCCCTACACATTTCGTTTGGACTATTCATGTGGTCTTGTATAGTCAGCTTCTGATTTTGCTATTAGTGCTTGGTCGTCCGCAAACAGGAGTTCTCTAATGGTTAGATTTACAGATGGTTCTTCTTCTGTGTTCTCATCATGCGGTCTCAGTTTGGCTGGTTTCTTTACATATGTTGTCAATATATGATATAGACAAGAGAGGGGACAGGACACAACCTTGTCGTACTCCGGATCTTATGGTGAAGGGTTCCGAGTGTCCTCCAGTTGCTCTGACTATGCATTCACTGTTGTTGTATAAGCTTCTACATAGGTTTGTTAGATGTGTACTCACTCCATATTGTTTAAAGATTTCCCACAGCTTGTTTCTATCTACTCTATCAAATACCTTTTCTTGGTCGACAAAGGCTAAGTAGAGTGTTTCATTGAATTTGAGTGATTTTCTATAAGTTGTCTAAGAGCAAAAATGGCATCTGTGCATCCTTTGTTTTTCCTAAATCCAAGTTGTGTTTCGCTTAGCTGGGGTTCTATAATAGTTCGTAATTTTTTCTCAAATATTTTGCTAAATATTTTCCCAGTATGACTCAACAGTGAAATGCCTCTGTATTGTGTGCAGTCTCTTTTGCTGCCTTTGTTTTTCCAAATTGGGACAATTATGGCGTTTCCCCAGTCTCGTGGTGTCTGTTGTTCTACCCAAACATTGTTGAATAGTCTATGTAGCCATGCGGTTCCTACTTCTCTTGCTGCTTTAATTAGTTCATTTGGTATTTCATCTTGTCCTGGTTATTTGTTCAATGGTGCTAATCTGATGGCTTCTATACTTTCTTCTTTCAGTATGTCTGGTTCTAGTTCTCCGATGGCATCTGTGTCAGTTTCTTGAATTCCTGTGACATCTGATGGGATTTTGAGAAGTTTTTTGAAGTACTGTTTCCATCTTATTAAGATTTGTTTTTGTTCACTTATTGTTTCTCCAATTTCACTGTTAATTATTTCAGGTGGGTCAAAGGGCTCTCCTATGGTTCTCACTTGCACTTACCTTTTTATAGAAGTTTCTAGTTGCCTCGTTGTAGTTTTTATTTAGAGTTTCTCCATACTCCTCCCAGCCTTTTTGGTTTTCTCTCTTTACTATTCTATTACACGTCTTCTCGCTATTCTATATTCTATGTAATCACATTCCTGTTTGCTCTTCGACCACTTTTTATATTTTTCCTTTTTGTCTTTTACAGCTTTCTTTACTTCTGCGTTCCATATATTCTTTATCCATGGTTTGCATTTTTTCGTGGTTCCACATGTTATCTTTGCAGTATTTAAAATGCTTGATTTGGACATCTCCCATTCTTCTTCCACTGTTTTTCTTTCTGTAGGTAATTTTACAAAGATTTCAGTTAGTTCTTTTTCATAATCTTCCCTCACTGCCTCGTCTTTGAGATTTTTTAAGTTTACTGATTCGCAAGGCATGCATTTTCCTGGTCTTAGCTTCCTTCTATTGATGATTCTTATTGTGGCAACGACTGCTTTGTGGTCAGTGTTTATACCTAAATTGGGCACTGCCCTTGCATCTAATATATTTCTCTTTCTGTTATTTCTTGTTAATATAAAATCAATTTGGCTTTTAGTATCTAAATCGTTTCAATTATACCAGGTGTATATTTGTGAGTCTTTGTGTTTATAGAATGTATTTGTTATATAGAGGTCGTGTTGGCTGCATAGCTCTATCAGTAGTATCAGTCTACATCCATTATCATTTCTTTCATTATGTTGGTCTGCAAATGCTCCCAGATGTTTTTCTATGCCCGCTCTGTTGTGTCCTAGCCTTGCATTGAAGTCTCCCTGCAGATGGCCAGCCCATGGATCGCACCGATGTTATTAACAAACTTAAAGAAATTTCGAGAATAGAGGACTTTGACGTCAGTGAATCCACAGCGTTGTCCAGGATGAGAGACTTGGGAGTAAGAATTGGCACGGTCAGACACGAGAGGTCTCGTCAACCAACACAGAATTGGGTCTATTAGCCACCGGACACTGATGCATATGCTGGGGGGAGGATCTGAGCACCTATGAATCTGTCCGGAGTGCAATGACTATACCCCAACTGATAACTGATATCATATAAAGTGAATAAATCAATTATACTAGGGCTGTAATACATAAACCACATAGTCTCTGATATTGTTTGAATGTGGAGCATCAGTTTTCCCTATGTTAATCACAAATCGAAAATGAAGCCTTTCTGTTTTCACAAAACTGACTGGAGCCATCTAATTACTAATGCCTTGATGTATTCAAGCAATCATTTAATGTTCATCAAATACAATATACAAGATGTCTTCTCTCTTTTTTTAACTTTATGATGGCTATTAAACAAATGTCTCAAAATCAGCAGGTTGCATTTTATGACCTGTTGACTGCACAGGGATTCCTGAAGACTGATTAAATCTGTTTTCCACCCATACTGGTATATGTTTGGTTACTTGATTTGCTAATGGCTACTTGTGGGAGTAGGTTTGGGTGGTTGGTAATGATGCTTGATGATTGCAGATTATGGTTAAGAGTTTCCGGTCTTATTTTAGTGTGTCATCGAAGCAAATCATTCTAGCACTAGGCCACACTTAAACTGAATTGATGCAAAGCTGTTTAAATTCAAGTATTGGCCCATCCATGTTCCATTTCAATAGACAGATCTTTGGATGGTGCCATCCTGTCAATGTCGAATTAGTATTTAGAAGAATGATAAGGAGTCATTATGACTGTGGTAAAGAGACAAAGAAATATTCTTGTGGGTTTGGTTCATGCTGGAGTGGAATGATTCAGCCTGTTGTCTGGTCTCTTGGATGAATAATATATCATCCACATACCAGCAGTATAGAACTAGGTTCTGAACATTTGTTTTTCTGAGTGCACCATAAAAACTGCTGAATGGGACCTAGAGGACTCCTCATGGCCACTCTGTCAATTTGGTGGCATGATTTTTTAAAAGAAAAATGAATTTAAAATTATATTTGCACAGCAGTAGTAATTTCTTGTGTTTTGATGTCGGTAGGCAGACAAGTTTGGTTAAAATTGTGGTGTTCATGCTGTGGATTTAGTTTCTTTTCTCTCTAGTCAGTTTCAGCTGACTTTGTGATACAACAGAGTTTATGCCTGTGACGTCAGCTTGGGGGGAGGGGGGAGGGGTTTGGCTGGTGGGATTTCCTTTGTGTCTCTTTCTTCCTGCCTTTCCATTTGCCAGTGTTGCCTCCTAGCTCATCTGTTTTGAGTGGATGTAGTCCTTAGAAGTCTGATTGACAGTCTCTTCTTCAGGTAGTTTGGTCCATTCAAATATCTCTGTGATCTTTAATAAATTTATCGGCTCTCTCCTCTATGCTGTCTAGGCTTTTGTCATATTTCCCAGTGAAAACTGGTTTCTACTTGAATTTAATGGTCACTGTGAATGGGATGCTGATTTCAGCATGAGGTTTCCCCAAGGTCTTTGTCATGGCTTCAGCTTGAGGTTTCTCAGTCGTCTTCGGCATGGCTGTTGGCTTGTTTTGGATTAGCTCAATGTCAATTCTCAGTTTTTCTCTTACTGTTTGAATCACTTGTCTTCGTTTTCTTTCTTTATCTGAGCCAAGCGTTTCACCTCATGCACGATGCTGCGCTGGATTTCTTTAATTTTTTTTCTCCAGAAGTCTTGTGTTGCTACCGGTGTATTGTACTTTATTTTCATTGGTTGGCTTCTGTGTCAGGAGTTTGTTGATTTGGTTCTTTAGATCAGCTGTCTGGCCTTGAAGCTGGTTTTTGTCATCTTGTGAAATGCCCTTGGCTGTCTCAAACATCCGCCATGCTTTTTTGAATCGTGTGTTTGTTGTGATGGCAAGTTTTATGACATCTGTCTCTTTGGGGGTAAGGGTAACCCAGGTATCTTGCTCTGTATTTGCCAAGGCAGTTTGCACACTTTCTATTATTATTAGGCTTCCAAAAGTCCTAGTCCTGTTTGGCTAGTGGACATTCGCCGAAGGCATGATCTTCGGTGCAGTATCGGCAGATGTCTGTCTTGCTGCGACATGTTGTTCTATTATAGTGACAGGCCCTCTGGCATTGACAGCATTGTGTAATTATAGGAATAAAGTGGTCAGGCTGTTGTTGTTCCCTGTCCATCATCACTCTGACAAGCATCTCACCTCCCTCCGTTGTCACCACCACAAGTGTTGTTGGTATCTTAGCAAAGGTCAGCAGCCGCTTCACTTCATGACTCAGATGTGGAGATTCTCCTGCTGCAGCTGCTTCTACATCTGGTCATCTGTAAGATCCAGGGACACGTTTGATCACCCATTTGATCATCCACAACATTTAAGTTGTTTCAAATATGGTGTCTTTCTTCTCAGTCTGCTTTTGGGTAGTCTTTGATCTTGTTTGCAGTGGGTTGTCATCATCTTTCCCAGTGGTCGCTTCATTTGTGACTTCTGAAAGTTTTCCTTCTTTCGACTGCAATGTCACTTTGGTACAGCTAGTAGGCAGGTTCTCTCCTCATCGTCTTGGCGGCCTTGGTGTCAGTAGCGGTTTCTTCGCTTCTCTTCTTGAACATTGGGTATTTTCAAGTTTTAGGCTTAGAATGTGCTATTCTTCTCCCCAATATCTGGTGTCTTGAACAGTAAGATAACTCGTTCTCGATAAGGCTCCACATGCAATCACAGATGATGATCACTGTTTCTTCCAAGAGAACATCAGTGAAAATAGAGGCAATATCCATTGACAGCACATGCATTAGTCTAAGATCCATAGTATCCGGTAGTTTGGCCAGTTCAAATGAATCTTTTAATATTAAGTGGTTGAATGATTGTCGCACTGGTTTAGCAGTTACTACAAGCTATTTCACCATCCTGTGTTAGACAGAGGAAAGCATAGATTAAATCAGTCTCAGTGGCACCCCTGGCTTGTGCAATTTAGGAAAGTCATAAAGTTGGGTGTTTATGAGCCCCATGGAATGACTACCTGTGCAATCGCCTCACTGATGAATTTAATATCTAAAAGTGACTGAATCTCTTTCCTCACATTTGCATCCAAATCCTCGGGGCTTTAGGATCAAAATGAAATTTGTTTGGATTCAATCAAATGTCTTCCATGATGTTGGACGCATCAAAGATATATTTCCTGAGGTGATTGTTGCGAATGGCTTGGCTTGCCAGAGTAACTTAACAAATGAATGCTTGGTAGAAACTAATGAAAGTAAACCATTATATAAACTATCAGAAAGAGTAAACAGCAATTTCCTTTAGAATTGTGATGAGAAGTGAAGCATGGGAAAGCACTGTGACGACAGGAAAGATCAATGGGAAAAGAGACATGGGCAGACCGAGAGAGATGATGCTGGATGGACTGATATGGTGACATTCAGAAATATTATCAGCAGAGTTGATCCTGAATAAAAACACCTATGGTAGTTGGCAGGGTGCATGATGATGATGCAGTCACATATGTTTCTTCAGATTATACGTCTGAGTAAAAGAAGTACCACAATCATCAATCTTGTAGGGTTTCTCTCCTGTATGTGTTCCCATGTGGTGTTTTACACTGCTAGCGTGAGTAAAAGCAGCGCTAGTCATCACACTTGTAAGGTTTCTCTCCTGTATGTGTTCTCTTATGTCTCCTCAGACTGCCAACTTGAGTAAAAGAAGCACCACAATCATCACACTTGTAAGGTTTTTCTCCTGTATGAGTTCTAGTGTGAGTCTTAAGATTGCCAGCTTGAGTAAAAGAAGCACCACAATCATCACACTTGAAAGGTTTGTCTCCTGTATGTATTTTCTTGTGAATATTAAGACTGCTATTTTGAGTCAATGAAGCACCACACGCTTGACACTTGTAAGGTTTTTCTCCTGAATGTGTTCTCTTATGTTTCTTCAGATCACCAGCTTGAGTAAAAGAAGCACTACAATCATCACACTTGAAAGGTTTGTCTCCTGTATGTATTTTCTTGTGAATATTAAGACTGCTATTTTGAGTAAATGAAGCACCACACGCTTGACACTTGTAAGGTTTTTCTCCTGAATGTGTTCTCTTATGTTTCTTCAGATCACCAGCTTGAGTAAAAGAAGCACTACAATCATCACACTGGTAAGGTTTCTCTCCTGTATGTGTTCTCTTGTGGGTCTTCAGATTGCCACTGTGATTAAAAGAAGCACCACAATCATCACACTTGTAAGGTTTCTCTCTTGTATGTGTCCTCATGTGGGGCTTCACACTGTCAACATGAGTAAAAGAACCACCACAGTCATCACACTTGTAAGGTTTTTCTCCTGTATGAGTTCTTTTATGTCGCTTTAGTTTGCTAGTTTGAGCAAAAGAAGCACCACAATCATCACACTTGTAACGTTTCTCTACTGTATGTATTCTCTTGTGATTCATGTTCTTTTGGCACTCTAGATGGCCATCTTGAATCAAAAGACCATCCCATTCATTACATTTGTTTGGCATCCCTTCAGCAGCATGTGTTTTCTTATAGCTGTCTACACAAATATTTGGACTAGAAACATCAGACAAGTCTCTTGTGTGAGTTCTTTGAGAGCTATAATTGACATAATTATAACTGTCATAATGAGACTTTGCAAAGCTCTGTGTTCGTTTTTCTTGTGTTTCCTTATGTTGCTGTTGACAGTTCTCAATAGTCAGAGATAGTTTATTGTGTGTATCAATCACAGAAGACACACTTTCTGACATTTGACAACAATCTTCATGTTTTACTGATGCTTTACGACTGTTCTCAAGTATTCTTGATTCTGAGTTGCTATGTTCTGTCATTTCTTGAATGATGCTACCTTCAGCTATGTCTACCATTTTACTGAATCTGTGACTCCTATCCTCACACAGAACAACTGATAGTTCTTCTTTCACAACCTTCATGTCTACACTGTCATATGTCCACTTTTGTGAATGCTCTAATATCATTTGGTAAGGACTCTTTGGAGACCAAGAGAGTATTTCTGAAACACATCACAGTAAATAATTAATATCTTCATGAATATACCAGGTATTTATTATGAACAACTGTGTAATCAAACAGACACACATCGCGGCTATGGACAATCTATTTCAAATGAATGAAAGATGGAGACAAAGAATGATTAATGTGCTCATGTATGATATATGAGGAGTGGGTGGCCGGAGGAGTGGGTGGCCGGAGGAGCAGCTGGCCTAGTGGCTAGAATGCCGAGCTCTCCTATAGGATACACGGGTGCGAATCCTCGGTAAGGTGTGGGATTTATTTATGTCGGGGGCAAAAGGAAAATCTTAACCTGCACAGTTCGCGGCGACTGCACTAACCAGGTGGCCTTAATTCCTCAGGCTCAAAGACCCCCCACTGCCATATACTGCAAGGTACTATATTGGCAGTAAATTACAGTTTTGACAGTATGATCTGTGCTGATGTAAGATTTAAGTTCATGACAATATATCCTAATGTATGATCTAAGCTAATGTATGATCTAAGTACAGGTATGATTATAGCTGATGTATTATCTAGGTTGATATATGATCTAGGCTGATGTATAAAAATAGGCTGATGTATGACCTAAGCTGAAGAATTCAGATATGATCTAAGCTGACATATGATCTAGGTTGATGTATGATCTAGGCCGATGTATGATCTAGGCTGATGTATAATATAGGCTGATGTATGATCTAAGTTGGTGTATTATCTAACCTGATGTATGATCTCAGTTCAGATATGATCCAGGTTGGTGTATGATTTAGGGTCATGTATGGTCTAAATACACAATGTAATATACAAGTAAATAGGAATATTCTTCAACAAGTGAATCGGTACAATTATCTCGGAACAGTTATAACATCTGATGGGAGATGCCTTGAAGAGATTAGAACAAGAATCACCATGGCGAAAGTAGCCTTTAGCAAGATGAAAAACATTCTGACTAATAAAAAGATGTCAATTGAAATGAGAAAAAGAGTGTTGAGGGGATACATAGAGCCTGTTCTTTTGTATGGATGTGAAACTTGGACAATGAGCAGTCAGGCTGAAAAACATCTGATGGCTGCAGAAATGTGGTTTCTGAGAAAATGCAAAGAATACCATGGACAGACAGAAAAACCAATGACCAATGCCTCGATGCTTATGTCGTCCCTTCTAAGATTAACACAGCAACAGCAAAGACTCGTTGAAATATATTAACAAATGGAAGGAACGTTCTCACCTTTTAACTGCGAATTAAATACCAAGACTGATGGCAGTCGTGTGAACAGATTTAGCCATTTATTAAATGCGCTTCAGAAATCACATAGGATGACCAACTAAAATATAAATTTATGGATTCATTTTAGATTCGGTTCCCGATTCCACTCTGTTGACATTGACGCTCAGTCTTTTCAAATTCTCATCGAGTCGTCCTTTCCTAAAATACAATCTAGGTTGATCTTGGCCCGGTCCATTTCATTGCATGAGTTTCTCATTCACAGATCATTCCTCTCTTTCACCGTTTACTTGCCGAATCCTGCAACCATCGCTTCGTTCAGAACTTATTCCTCTTCACACGGATCTTTCAGAACACACAGCTGCTTGATGTTGTAGTCTCATAGCGTGCCCGTTGCTATGTTCTGACGTGTTAATGTTCCTATTGGTTTCTCCTTTTTGTTTGTCCACTTTAGTGTCTCTCTGGGAAAACCGATTTTGCTTTTGGTGGCGTGTGCCGTCATATGGCAACCAAGTACTACAGGAGGCAAATGAAAATCGTAGACTGATTAGAGAAATTAGACGTAGACAGTCAAAATTTTTTGGACATGTTATGAGAAGAAATGGATTGGAGAACTTATAGACAACTGGCAAGATCGAAGGGAACAGAACAAGAGGAAGACCGAGAGGAAAATACCTAGATGGCTTGGCCATATGGCATGGACGAGACAGAAACACTGAGCTGATCCACGACTCTGGTGATCAAGTGAAATGGCGAATCATGACCGCCCACGCATCCCGGCATGGCACATGATTGATTGATTGATGGTCTAAATTAATGATAATATAAGCTGATATATGACCTAGGCTGACGTATGATCTAACTTCATGATGATATAAGCTGATGTATGATCTTAGCTGATGTATGATCTAAGCTGATGTATGATCTAGGATGATGTATGATGTAAGTTCAAGTATGAGCTATATTGATGTATTATCTAAGTTGATGTATAGTCTAAGCTAATGTATGATCTAAGCGAGGGGGCTGAGTGGTCTCGAGATATGGTGTCCACCTTGAGTGCTGGAGGTCCCGGGTTCAAGCCCCGGTGAGGGCCTGAATTTTTTCATGTGGACTTCTAGTAACATAAATGTCCTCTGGTCCCTGGGTAGTGAGATTAGACACCCGTGTGTATTGTTGTGCACGTAAAAAATCCCTTGGCCGTTCGAAATCGAAAAAGAGTAGCCTAATGTCACGGCCCGGGCAAAATTTCAAGTTAAAACATCTACCCAAAGTATTTCAGGATCCTTGCTGGTGCTACAGAGTTTGCGCACTGAGTTGAGAGTCTCCAGACTCAGGCTTCGAGTTAGGAGTAGAACGGAGCACTTATGGGTTACACACATGTGCAGTGATGTTGATCCATCAACTAAACTAAACATGATCTAAGCTGATGTATGATCAACGTTGATATCTAATCTAGGCTGGCATATGATCTAGGTTGATGTATGATCTAAGCTAATGCATGATTTAGGCTGATGTATGATCTAAGCTAATGCATGATTTAGGCTGATGTATGATCTAAGCTGATGTACAATCTAGGCTGATGTATGATTTACGATGTTGCATAATCTAAGATCAGATGTGATGTAAGCCGATGTATGATCTTGTCTGATGTATGATCTAAGTTCAGGTATAATCTAGGCTGATATATAACTGTGGCTGACGTATGATCTAGGCTGATATATGATCTGGCTGATATATGATATAAGCTGATGAATGATCTAGACTGTTGTATGATCTAAGTTCAAGTATGACCTATGCTGATATATGATCTACAGTCAGGTATTATCTAGGCAGATGTAAGATCTAGGCTGATGTATGTTCTAAGCTGATGTATGATGTAAGCTTAGGTAAATTAAGAGATGAACAGGTACTGCATGCCTAATTTATTACTGACATTTATCACTGATGAAGTCTATTTTAAGTCGCATTATCTCTAAACGATTTATAACAGCAGTCAATATTGATATTTCATTGTAGTCACAATCAAGAGTGTTAACCACCTGCCTGAAACTAACATTTATGGTGCAACTTGAGCTGACATATTTGTGACGAAACGATGCATTATCTGTGCTGTGTCGTTCGAGGTTCCGCATGCACCCGGCGCGGCATCAGGGACTTCCCCAGTTATTAATAAACTGGGGAAAGCCGAGCAAGTTTTTACGTCGAGAAGGTTCTCGAAACACCTAGACTTGCGTGACCAGGTAACTCAGTGCAGTCACATTATCTCGTGCCAAGAGAAAATAGAGTCTCTAGTGCGGAGAATTCATGGTTCTCGAGAAGTTGAGACACAACGTGGTGCACTAATTCTGCGTGCGCGTTGAGACGCACGTAGGAGGGAATTCGGCAGAAAGACTTCATTCACTCTCGACATCTTGAGGTGTGCAGTCGCACACTCAACTTTCAGCTACTGTCATCCCACAAGGCACAGTGGACAACAGACAGTATTGATAGCTGATTTGTGGATCGGTTCACATGTTGAGGTAAATACATCTTTAATTATTTTACCCTTGTAATTGAGCGTAAACGCGACCGTACAGCAATTCATTCAATATGCGCACGATTCTGCATTGCTAATTAGTTGCCAATCGATAAGCCGTGTCGAAACTAGGACATCGTTCAACTGTGTACTGCAATGTTGACAAAGCTTAGTTGTAACTGTGTGTTGCTTCTAACTTAATGGCAAGTCCGTTATATCGGCCTAAATGTGCTTTATTGTCATTAAATGATGTACGGTAAGTATTTGCATATACTATGTTTGCTATGCAATTATAGGGAATAGTTTATTGTTGTATTTTGTGAACTAGACTTATGTCAGTTAGGATTTGCTGTTAGTAGAGCCTTCGGAATAGACAGGTAAGTTGATAATGAGGAATTCATACAGTGATGTGCCTAGTTAACTAGGGAAGTGGAGCACGTACTGCTAAGCCATAGGAAGTGATGTAGCTAGTTTGTGATAACTTACTAGTGATTTCATTTCGTGGAAAGGAGGAATTCTGGTAAGTAGTAATATCATGTTTGGGCTATATATCACTACTTTTATCGTTTCTTTACTTATTCAGTTTCCGTAGAGATTTGTTCGCAGCAGACGAGCACAATCTCAGGCGGGCCTATTCTCGCTGGTCGCGGGAGCCGCAAAATGGAAGGAAGGGAGACATTGCTCGCAATAGACAAGCAATGTCTCCTGATGTAGCTCTGGCGGGCCTATTCCCGCGGGTCTCGGGGGCCGCTAAAAGTCAGGTGGAGAGTCTGACAATAGTGCACGCTTTACACAGGTCGGGACACTTGTGATTGATAGTAGTGCGCGCCCCTATGGTCCGGTCTCGTACGAGGCCCTCACCTATGGGACTTGGCTGAACGCCTCTAAGCCGGGTCCCTTGGGTGTCAGGGTCTGGCCATAACTTGCCACCTGCTCATGGTGGCGAGGTCGTGGTGGTTTTGACGCTGCGCTGCCAGCGTCTGCAGCCTACCTTGTGCCAGACGTATTGGTTACCCATTCTTTTGGACAACACAAGGTTAGGCCGAGAGAGAGGTCATGTCGATTGGGCGCCACATGATCCTCTGATGCTCTGCCTAGACATTGTGATGGAATATAGGCCATATTCCAACTCACATACTTTGGTCTGTAAAGACTGCAAGGTGTCAACGATATATATATATATATATATATATATATATATATATATATATATATATATATATATATATATATATATATATATATATATATATATATATATATATATATATAATGATATTGTTGTGGCGTATATACTAGGTCATGTTGTGTGATATGTACATGAGCGAAGTACCGACCGCCGGAGTGGTTCGATGCGATATGAATATGCATCACCGTCGCGATGTAATTCTGCGTTCTAAATGCTTCTCTTTACTGTCCTGTTCTTTCCATGCTGGCATGAGTATGTGAGTGCTAATGCGATGGATGTATGGAAGGATGCATGAAGGATGAAAGAGGCACGGGGACAAATGGGATATGGGGACTGAGTGCAAGTTGATTAAGTATATGACTGGCAAACCAGGCCAGTCGTGAAGTTCGATCATAGCCCAAGGCTAAACCGCTTGGGAAGAGAGCAGAACGGGAGTGCCACCTGTAAACGTATAGGAGATAACATGTTTTCGTTTGGATGACTTCTGGCCTCTAGATAAGAGGGACCCAGAAGAGGTTCGCTGCCAGTGGGCAGGATATCCCACTTGCGAACTGGATGGTGTACATATAATGTGTTGATGTGTTATTAATTTACTACCTTAATTAAGATGATAATCATTATTGTATGTACGATGTAAGGGAGGGGTCCGGGGACCTCCTTTCCTTGATTAGTTTCTATCTAAATAATAGAACTAGTATAGCTATTCATTTAGCATCAGCGACTTATGAATAGTGGTAGGAGAGACATCTGATCAGACCCGACATTCTCGGAACTCAATCTATCCGACGGGCTGTTCTGTGGGCCAGCTGACATTGGACTGATAGCCATGCTTCTAATCTACTCATATAGAGATGATGCCCTAATTAGGTGTAAACCTAATTAGCATATCAGAAGGCCGTGTATTCCATGATTTGATGCTTGCGCTCCAATGTTGGGGCCGAATACTCTCACCTACCGCTCTTCCTTTCAGGTGTTGCCTGTTGGTGAACTAGGTTGCCTGTTTATGAACCAGGATGCCTGTTTTTCTGAAACCACTACGTCTGTAAGGGCGAGTGATTGATATACACACCTACCACGCCTGACTGTGCAACATCATGCTACAGGGTGAATCATCAAGCTGAATAAGAACCACCAGGTTGGTTCATGAACCCTGATGCAGCACTTTGTTTGAAAGGTTTGTTCATCTCATCGACGGTTGATTAACCACTATTTATGAAGTGATATGTTCATCCACCTGAGCAATCATGCTTGTGTATGATAATAGACAAGTGAAGTACTATGGAAAAGTGATGGTATGCTCACTCCAGGGAGACTTGCCAAGTTGGGGTAGAGTCACAGTTCTGGGAGCACATCAGTCCCACTGACTTTGTTTATCCGCCTAACCGTCGGAGATACCAGGTAGAGATTGGCACGAATCTATGTGCTGTAACTACGTCTGCAATTGTGCCCGGTCAACACTAGACCCACACCAGTTGGGCGTATAAACGTTACTGATACTTTTCAGGTAGACTATGGTCAACTCATCCCTGACCTACTGAACATTGCTGTGTTAAGATCAGACTTAGTGGTGTTACCAAACTTGTTTGCCAGCTGAGTAATGAACATTGCCATTAATATTTTCGGTCACCAAGGTTTACAGAACATGATTAACTTGTGGGACTCGACTCTGAGGGAGTCAGGTCATTTGTGACTGTACAGCTGTGTTCTAACATCTTCTGACAGAGGTTATACGCATGCATTCGTGTGACCTGTTGTGAACTTGATAGCGCAACTATCTGTTACCCAACCAGGGGTAATCTACTATATTCCATGAGCATGAGATTGGTCTTTTGTTCAACGATGGAGGTCAAGATTGTTTTCCTGGGGGCACCTCCGGGTAGAGGATCTCCCAGCCAGGCTGAATAAGAACTGTCGGTGTGTCATTAGACAGTGACTCATAAAGACATTGCTGAGTTATAGTTCTTCTAGTCAGCGGTGGTCCGAGTGGGTAATTACATTTATTGCCGATCCGAGCTCTTGGGACGGTCTCCAAGGTTCCAGTCAACCATACTGGGAGGGAGCCGGGTGAGTGCCGGACCGACTGGACTGAACACACACAGCAAATCTATCTTTCAGTCGATGACGAAAATGGCTGAATCTCTGATTCTCTGATTCTGTCTCTACTCTATCCTCTGTATTGTACATAGATTATATTCTATCAGGGTGTTCATTTCCTTTCTTTGTCTTTAGGGTAGAATAAACTTTGTTTATGTTGACATATTCTTTTCTATAGTTATTGAGTGTGGTCTCGGACGATGCCTAAGTGTTCATTGTCCCAAGGTAGAGGGTAGATAGTAGAGGTCTAGAATCTGGGAGGGGCGTGTAGACTCATTAAACTTAAACGAGGTCAACAGCGGAGTTACAGTGTATCTACATGTCCAGCCCCTGGGGTCAGAATACACGAGAGTGCTAGGGACACCTCGGAGCTTGGGTTCAATCACAACAACCGAGGCGATCCTGTCACAATATTAAAGAAAACAACGAAAGGTGGGTGGCACATCGGAAAAAAGAAAACAACTTGAAATATAATGTCAGGAAAAATATCAAATTGAGGATGCATGTCTAAGAAAAATAACTTTTCAGTGGGATGTTTAAATAATAAAACTTCCTCATTGCAACTCAGTGTTACTGTTCCTGATTGTAACTCAACACCTCAGTTGCAGTGCACTGAACTCCATGAAACATTCACCTTCGCATTAGGTTAGCAGAAACACCAGTTATTTGGATTAAACTTTTTAAGGGCGGGGTTATGAAACCACTGCTCATTGGCTGATGCTCACTGATTAGACCCGTACGTTCATCATTATCATGTGCCTTGCCGCCTGGCATAATCATTCATATCTCAGCCCATAGTGCTCAGAATCAAATCTGCTGATGATATCCCACAATGCCACTCTCAGTCCATCCAGCATGCAATCATCACAGTGTTATCCAATTCCCCTCTTCTCACTACATGACCAACGAATGTTTGTCTCATTCTTATGGTTGTATATAATGTTCTAGTGGCATTAGCCTTTACCAGGCAATCATTGTTAGTTACTCTGATGGTCCAATATATTTGCAAACATTTGTTTCATCATCCACATCTCTGTTGCTTCTATGCTGTTCTGAAATTGTTTATCCATGTTCCATGATTCGCTGCCATTCAGTAAGTCAGGTACAATATAACATTTCAGGACTCCTTTCTGACATCCAATGGTGGTGGCTTATTGCCTAAGATACTTTTCATTTTCTGAAATGGAGCTTAAATTTATCAGCTTGTTTAAGTGTTTTCCTTCTATTATCATTTCTTGGGTTGGTGTTATCATTTTCTTTGATATAATTATTGTTTCTATTATCTTGATATTCAAGAAAAGTTATTCCAGTGCCATCTCTGTTATTACAATATCCAAAATATTAGATCTGTTATGTTTTCAGCTTTCAAAACTGTCATTTGTACAGTGTCACAGAACGCCATGTTACCATCCCCAAATATATCTTGGTCTACAAATCTGATAGACCACTTAGAGGAATACAGATTTAATCATGTTTATCAGAGTCTATTCACCCTTTTGTAAGACTGCACAAGGAGATGGCCAGTGGTGAAAACTAATACGGTCTTGGTTTTATGCTTGAGTAAGTTCAAAAGTGACATCTTAGAAGGCACATGGTTACCAGAAGAGGACAGGGGAAATTCCTGCTTGATAAAGACTAGTGGGTTAACCAGATTGCCAGACTGACAGGTGCCTTCACGCTGATAACATGCCTGTCCAGCGGAGCAAAAGAGGTGAAAGGTGTAAAGGGTTGAACTGATAATGAAACTATTGAGATGGGGAGACATGAGACTGACCTGCGGCTGGAAAATTACAACCACGCATAGATGTAAAGTGACATGATACGCGATTCCGGGAAATACACTTTAGATCTAAGAATCAAAGTTAGCTAACAGATAAGGGTAGTTCAGACCCAGCATAAGTAGACAGGGCTTTGTCATTCTTGCTAGATTGGTGCATTCTAGGATCAGGTAAATAGAAAGTGATTCTTATATATATATAAACTTAATTTATCGAGAGGTCTGAGCCTTATACTGTCTAGAATTTCCTATGAATGTTATTTCTTAGTAACTATTCAACCGTCTTTAGATTTACTGACTTTCAGTTGACTGCCCGACTGGTTATTCCTATTAGAACTAGTCTGATATCCTTTTGTTGTGTGCATTTGTTGTACAGAATACAGTCAACTGACTATATTTATTTTCATTCTTACCACAGAACAGTGGCTAAGTAGTGACATAATTGGGGAGACCAGCAATGTGGCTGTCCCATGTTGTTACTCCTTTGAGACCAGTTTATAGTGTCTCATTTTGATGTATATAATAGAATGACTATCTCATTCGTTATGATATTAGGAATATCATTATATGCATATTTTTAATTGTTACTATGCATACTTGTATGTTGACATGCATAGTGTTTATTTGATGTTTGAGATGCAAAGTGTCATATGGTAACTCACCAGGATGAATAGGGTGTGGTGCTATTTTGTTCTTATGAACAGTTCACACAAGCATATTATCTATTGATTGTGGTTGAAGCAGAGGTGTAGTGGTGCAGACATTACCCACAATCAATATGGGGAATAATGTGCGCTTAGCCCTTTCAGCGTGTGGTGAACAGGCATTTAGGGTAACTCACTGAGACCTAGGGCAGCGGATGATCACCAGCACATAAGCCCGCAATCAGAAACTCTTATAACATTACCAACGCTTTGATCTACTAAAGCAAATTGTGAACGGAGCGGCTGCAAGGAACCTTGTGTCTGAATTAGTGACAAGGACTTAGGACATTTAATTCCTCACGACAGGACATTACAAGGGATGGCAGTAGATGTAACCATTACAGGCATGTTCGACTACTGGAAAAGTCCTTCCCAGACACGACAGTAGGAGAGAGATATAGAGGGAGAAAGAGGAGAGTGAACACAGTAAAGCTAGAAGAGAGACACTGCCAGACTTGTCATTATGGGTGTGTGTATGGGGATGATAGTTTGTATGCATTATCTAGGATCGTACTGACGTAAAACTAGTGTATACACCTTCACTATGTCTTCCAAGCTCTCGACAAGAGCGCCAGATTATAGATTTTAAAAAAAGAGAGGGATAACCAGGTAGCACCAGGACTGGACAGTAGTCCAGAAAACCGACGGACTGATCCTACAGGATCGTAGGTGTTTACTGGACCTAAGCAGAACCCTACTGGAATTAAGGCATCATCTCACATGGAATCCAGATGTCATACAAACCACAACAGACGTTATATATTTTGTTACATTGGTGATGTATATTTACATTATTCATTATCATAAATCAATCAATCAGGTGCCGTCTCCGCAATGAAGGTTGGCTGCAATGGATCTCCAACATTGTCTGTCTCTTGCTTTGAGTGTACATTCTGTCAGGCTGATGTTCATCCATCTCTTGATGTTATCCTCCCAATTGTATCGTTGTCTACCTCTTGCTCGCTTGCCCTCAACCTTGCCTTCCAGTATGGTTCTTATAAGAGTATCATGCCTTTTAACGTGGCCAAAATATTTCACTTGTCTCTCATTATCATCATCATCCTGCAATTACTCAGTTTTTGTTTTCACACTGACAGAAAATAAAGTGATCGTAGTTTGTCTTAAACTCATAGTTACCTGTTATTTTTCAATTGTGCATATGCGTGTGTACATTGGTAGGGGATAAATTACACACCAGGGAGGGGAAACTTATCTGGGGGGAAAACCTGCACTATCCAGTAGTCCATTTGTAGACTTAAACCTAGATATCTAACCTTTTCCTTCCCACTCCTTGGGGGATACCAAGACCAGGTAATTTCACCTTTGTTTAACAAGCCATTTGCAAATGTACTCTTGGATATTTATGGGCTTAATCTTTATTTCGCCCATATAGATTGGGTCCCCATTTCTGACAAATTGGGGTTGCCCACCAGTGATAGTACATAACTTGACGGCATCCCCCACATCTGACACATAGAATAGATTGACTATATTATAACCTCCAACTCATAATCCTGGCCCTTCATTGATCTCTCGCATTATTACTTGTTATAGGAAAAAGAGATTAGATCTGGTGACAAAACAGCTCCTTGCCATACCCTTAGCTTCATCTGTTCATAACTGCCATCTTTATTTCCCATTTTAGTTGCTACTGCTTGTTTACAGTATATATTGTTTATTATTCCAAGATCTTTCCCATCTTTATTAATACCTTCCAACATTTTGATCATTTCATCACTTTATCAAATGCCTTGGTGTCAATATTTCTCTTCTCTTTTCATAATTAGCATTACACGTTTACAACATTTCACATGATCACAAAGTCATACTATCAATCACTACTACACTACACTGATTTAAAACTATACAACTATAAAACACCGGCTACACTCAAAATTTTGGTCATCACGTACTACAAGTCTTCTTCTTCTTCTTCTTCTTCTTCTTCTTCTTCTTCTTCTTCTTCGTTCATCCGGAGTTTTTATTTTCGGACGTGATTGTGTTGCGCCTGTTTACAGCTGAGCTGCGTCCTTGCGCCATTAGGCCGACACATCCGACTTCTGCAGGCATTTGTTGACCGGGTTAACCGTCTCGGGGTACTACAAGTCTGAGACGGTCTCAGCTCTAGTGTCATGCTTTTGAGAGACCTTTCTTTCTCTGACTCAGTCTAAAGCATGCTTCTCCCTCAAGGCTATATGGAGGCCCAACTGTGTTTGTGTGTGTTTCCATTTGTTGTTCTGGTGCAGTCTGTGTAGCTGTGATTGTTGGACATGCATAATAAATATGTTCTTATGTTTTGAATGCAAATGAAAATTACAGCAATCATGGCTAGAACATTTACCACTGCTGCGCTATGAAGAAAGAATTGTGAAGTGAGCAGTAAGTTGCCCAACAATACTGCAAACAAAAATTTGAAATTTGAAAGGTGTGTTTATGACCATTTACACTGAAACCTTACAAAGTACCACAAATCCTATACTGTACTGTATTGCCAACAATTATAGACCATGCTCTGATTTTGAAGATTTGGTTGCATTTTTAACTAAGCTTAATGTGATAGATTCAAAGAAGTGTTTAGAAAAACAAAAACAGTGTAGATAATTTATTTTTTACATTGCCTTATATCTTCATGAAGATTTGATACTGAAATAAAATAAAACCCATATGTCAGTATCTTACACGATAGAGATGCAGACAGATCTGATGATGAGGGGCTGATACTATATATTCATTTTATCAGAGAAGGGAAAGTGAAGGACACATTTCTTTCTATTGTGCCATTGGAAGATGCAACAAGTGCTGGCTACTTTAAAGCTCTAGAGATGTGTGGATAACTGAAGTGTTCTCAGTAGTATCTTTAACTGGACATTCAATAAAGGACATTTAACGGTTAATTTCAAGATATCTAGCTTTATCTGAGATGGATTTGTATTTTTCTTAGTCCATGTTAAAAAATATAAGCTAGCTCCTGAGAAAAAGGACCAGCTCCTGATTCATGTTCCATCCATGTCACAATTTCTGCTTTGTCATAAAATGTTTGCAACTCCACTTCACTACTGCTTGAGTTTGCTACCTAGACTAATTATTAATTGATTTAGCTGTTTTCTCATCAAACATGTGTCCTACTTCTTTTCTGTATGTATTATCTCCTGTACAAATTATTGTGTGTTTGTCTTCTATCTTTTAACCAGATCTCCTCCACCTCATCTCACTCATGCCGAGGATAATAATCTTCATATTTTTTTCATTTCTTTTACTACATTATGTAACTTTCCTATCTCAACTATATCCTGACATTCCATGTTCATATTTTAAACTTGCCTTGGGAAGATGATGTGGTGGTTTTCCCTTGTCTTCCATATTCACGTGGGGGTCTTTTACTTCCGCCTTTGACAGCTATTTCCAATTGTCAGGACAAGAGAGTGCATTGCTCTGCTCCATGGCAGAGTTGTGCACTGATCCCGATAGATACTCAGTCTCACCTATGACCTTATTTTTCCCAGTGTCTGAGTAGAATTACATTCTGCTGTTGTGTTGATGTTGATGGTATAATATGTTGAAAGTTCAGAAAGCAATGGTGAAGTCCAAAATGTAGAATTATCTAGTAAATCACAAACAGTCAATAAATGCTGGGGTTGATTGCAACATCCTGTAAAGAATATTCAACTAACTGTTACATTATATTGCACTTAATCTTACCTTGACCTACACAGACTTCAGGTTGTTCTATCTTGACACGTGATGGTAGTTTATTCTCCATATTAAGTCTACAGTCAGCCTGAAAGGATTTGTAAGTTACTTTTGTATGCAAACATAAATTATATAAATGAATTTGATATTTTTTTTTGTGTGGACAACTGGCGAGATCGAAGTGAAGAGACCAAGGGAAAGATCGAGAAGTAAATACCTGGATGTCTTGGCCACAAGGCATGGTTGAGACAGGAACACTGAGCTTATCCACAACTCTGGTGATCTTGTGAAATGGCGAGTCATGACCGAAAACGCTTTCCGGCATGGCACTTGATGGATGGATTTTGTTTTTCAAGATGATTAATTATATAAAATGTCTTATGATTACTTCAAGACATGATTTCTGATAAGAACTTCCGGTACAATGGCGGCAAAGTGACGTGTCTATTCTTCGGGGAGATGCTGTTTGGTGTTTTCCTGTGGATTATGTGATGTTATTTCGTATTCGTTTATTGAAAGTGTTCAAAAGAGGCCACGGAAGGCAGGTGGTGGATAAAATTTTGAGGGCAGCCGACAGATATGTGTTGGTTATGGTCTCAAGTTTCGCGACGGCAGGCAGAGGATCTCATTCGTGAGACAATGGCTGCGGTCAAATGACCAGTACGGTTACTGCCATAGAGGAAAGCAACGGCAAACTACCTTTTTAAAAATGCCTAGTACATTATGATTCGCCTTAAGACTGATCATCGCAAGACAAGGACAGAGACATTAAAATTAGCAACATGGAACGTTAGGACGTTAAACGACGACGAAAAATTAGAGAACATAAAACAAGAAATAGAAAGAGAAAAAATTAATATTTTAGGGATGTGCGAAACGAGATGGACAGGAGCAGGCATCAAGATAGATGAAGATTTTAAGATTATTTATTCTGGAGGTGAAGATCGACAAAGGGGAGTGGCAATTATTTTGGACCGGAAAACATCAAAATCTGTTCAAGGATATTGGGCCGTGTCGGACAGAGTTCTACTAGTTAAATTGAGTGGCAGACCTTTTAGCATAAATGTTATTCAAGTATATGCCCCAACAGGAGAATCCAGTGAAGATAGTGTAGAGGCATTTTATAATGACATAGAGTCTGCCTTAAAGAAATGTAAAAATTCAGAAATAAACATCATAATAGGAGACTTCAATGCAAAAGTAGGAAATCAAGGTGATAGATACACAGTAGGAAACTATGGTTTAGGAGAGAGAAATGAAAGAGGATACAGACTCGTAGAGTGGGCAAAAGAACAGGAAATGATTGTAGGAAACACCTGGTTTAAGCAACACCCTAGAAGATTATGGACATGGAGGAGTCCTGATAGCAGGATCAGAAACCAGATTGACTACATTCTGATTAGCAGAAGATTTAGAAACGCACTAACAATAGCAAAAACAGTTCCCAGTGCTGATTGTTATAGTGACCACAGACTACTTACAGGAACACTGAGGATAAAGTTGAAGAAAGTCAAGTATATAACAGGAAACACTAAATATGATTTGTGTACATTGAGTAATGACAAGGAAATACAAAACAAATTCAACATAGAAATACAGAACAGATTTGATATATTGTCTGATCTAGAGATATTATTCCAGGATGTCATTGATTAATGGGAAATGTTGAAGAATTCAATCAGTTTGGCTGCAGAAACAACTATTCCAAAATTAAAGAAGGTGGGTCGTAAGAAATGGATGACAGAAGAAATTTTACACCTAATGGAAACAAGAAGACTCAACAAAAATAATTCTGCCAAATATGAAGAAATTCACAGACAAGTCAGAATATTATGTAAGGAGGCAAAAGAAGCATGGTTTGAGGGAAAATGCTTAGACATTGAAAAACAACACAACAGTCAAAATACCAAATTAGTGCACAAAAGAATTCAGGAACTTACTAATAAAAGAACAAGTACATCAACAGGCTGTCTAAAAACTAAAGATGGCAGAATCATAATAGAAAAAAGATCAGATTCTACATGTATGGACAGATTATGTGAAAAACCTTTATAATGATAACAGAGAGTAACAGTATGATATTAGATTTAATAATGAAGGGCCGCCAATTTTGAAGATGAAGGTTCGAAATGTTATTAAGCATATGAAAGCTGGCAAGGCCCCCGGTGCAGATAACGTCACAACAAAAATGATTAAAGCTTTAGAAGAATTTGGACTAGAGCAAGTCACCAGACTGCTGAACACATTATATGATACTGGAGATATACCTTCTGAATTATGTAACTCTGTATTTACTGCAATCCCAAAGAAATCGGGAGCCTCGTAGCCACTTTAGTAACTTTTTTCTAAATTGCTTTTTAATTATATAACTGCATAGTTGGATAGCTCTTGAAAAAACAAATCCAATGATACCCTATTCAAGTCTGTGGGTCAATTTTAAACCGAGATATTAATGTTTGTGTGTAAGTTTATAATTTACAAGGAAGATATAAAGAAAACGGTTTTAACCTTTCCAATTTTTGTGACCACACCTACACACTCACACAACTGTTGGTTGCACTATCGTCAAGAAGATTAACACACACAAGGGCTTATAACTCTGCCAGTTTATATATATACACCTAGACGCTCAGAAGTATACATCACGCCATGCTGTGATGATGTCAGACAGCGCGCGCAGACTGCACGTGGCGAGACTTGTCAGCCAGCGTAGATTGCCGTAGATAGATGCATTTTGATAAAAGATGTTCCGTTGGAAAGATTAAAAATTATCAATGATCCCGCCCATGCAGAGTGATGAAACTTTATACACAAATACTAAATTTGACGTTGAATGCAATCATGCATTCATTGGCATTAACATCGCTGTGAATATTCCATAACAATATTAAACAGTCATCGCTCACAAGGAAACGGCTATTTCCGGCCACTGAAATATCACATCAGAGCATGCAATTTTCATCATTTTCGTTTGGGATGAGCCTCCCGACTTTAATAGTCGAAAATGACAAGATTTACATAAAAATGGACGATACATCTAATAACACATACTAGAACAAACAAATACATCTACATAAAACGTGATTTGTGGGTATACTTACGTCTGAAAAGATCACTCTGTATCTCTGTGTGAGAAACGAATTTCAGAAACAGGAGATGTACACACGTAAACCGAGGAGGGAAAAACTATATAAAGAAACTTGTCCCTTTTTTAACGCGAACTTGAAATAATCGGGGAATTTAACATCACGAGTACTCTATATATCCTTAATATAGGGGTACAAGAACAAGAAAGCGAAAATCGCCGTAAAAACATCTCCGGCAAAGTTCGGCAACAGATAAATGTAGCGGCTAGAATGTGATCAACATAGAACAATTAGTATAATGAGTCACATCACAAAGATTTTGCTACGAATTATCATGCAAAGAGTGAGGAAGAAAATACAACCTGAAATATGGGAAGAACAATGTGGGTTTGTAGAAGGAAAGGATACAGTAAATGGTGTGTATATGCTGCAAACAGTTATTGAACGTGCTATAGAAGTAAACAAGGATATACATCTGTGCTATATTGACTATACAAAGGCTTTTGATAGAGTTAGACATGTTAACATGGTAGATATGCTTGCAGATCTACAAATCGATGGGAAAGACATTAGACTTATAAGAAACATATATTGGAAACAACAAGCTGCAATAGGGATTGGTAATGAAGTGGGACAATATGAACCTATTAAGAGAGGTGTTAGGCAGGGATGTGTAATGTCTCCAGATCTTTTTTCCGTATACAGTGAAAATATTTTCAGGAATGTAGAAGATATAAATGGAATCAGCATTGGAGGATGAAACATCAATAACATTAGATATGCAGATGATACAATATTGATTGCAGACAATGCACAAGATCTACATTAAATAGTAGACGTAGTTGTGGTACACAGTGAGCAGCTGGGGTTGGAATTAAATTGTAAGAAGACACAGGTTATGTTCATCACTAGAAAGAACGAAGTACACAATGTAATATACAAGTAAATGGGAATATTCTTCAACAAGTTAATCGATACAATTATCTCGGAACAGTCATAACATCTGATGGGAGATGCCTTGAAGAGATTAGAACAAGAGTTGCCATGGCGAAAGTAGCCTTTAGCAAGATGAAAAACATTCTGACCAATAAAAAGATGTCAATTGAAACGAGAAAAAGAGTAGAGGGGATACATAGAGCCTGTTCTTATGTATGGATGTGAAATTTGGACAATGTGCATTTAAGCTGAAAAACATCTGATGGCTGCAGAAATGTGGTTTCTGAGCCAATGCAAAGAATACCATGGACAGACAGAAAAACCAATGACCAAGTAATATAGGAGACAAATGAAAATCGTAAATTGATTAGAGAAATTAGACGTAGACAGTCAAAATTTTGTGGACATGTTATGAGAAGAAATGGATTGGAGAACTTAGTGACAACTGGCAAGATCGAAGGAACAGACCAAGAGGAAGACCGAGAGGAAAATACCTGGATGGCTTTGCCACATGGCATGGTCAAGACAGGAACACTGAGCTGATCCACGACGCTGGTGATGGAGTGAAATGGCGAGTCATGGCCGCTCACGCTTTCCGGCATGGCACATGATTGATTGATTCCTCAAGTACCGCTTATAAATGTGGTTTGGAAATCTATCACAGTGTAATGATGTCAGTTTATCATGACAAAAATAGCATAACAATACATGACAGCTTTATGGAAAAATACAAATTATTAAATTATTAATTATAAATTAAAATTATAAATTTTTATTTAAAAAAAAAAGAGATTTGACACCCCCCCCCCCCCCCCCCCCCCCACTTCCATATATCTGATCCACAATCTGGTGATCGAGTGAGATGGCCGAACATGACCGCCCACGCTTACCAGCATGGCACATGATGGATGGATATATCTAATAATGTGTCTTCAATTGGAAAGAAAAACAAGATAATCTTGTCATCAATGCTCCCTCAAAACTGTCGCTTAGGAGCAAGAATTTTAATTTGTGAGCTTCTACGATGAAATTTGTGAGAGTGTCTACATTTGACAATTAGGTCATTACATTCGGTCCCACTACTGTCTACCTGTACATTGAAGCTCAAGGATCTGGACTTTGTTGATGACATTGTCTTCTAGTCTTTCACATTTAAATGCGATGCAAAATTTACCTAAACACATTGAATAGGAGGTCACAATTCATACAAGAGACAACATTGCAGTTATAGACATATTTCTAGCGAACGAAAGAAGAATAACATCAACAATTAAGTCTAAAAATTCACAGGGAAAGACAAAGATAATGAGAATAAATCAAACAAATGATAACCTGATCTCCCTTGGTGAAACTTCACTTCAGCAGGCAGAATTATACACTTATTTATTGAGGTAGCAATGCAGTCACATTGTGTCAGGTCTTAGTCAGATATGACTGAGCTACCGTATAACAGTAGACGGTACTACCTGCTTTCTGTTAGCGCAGAACGTTGGGCGGCGCTTACCAAACCCGACACCCCACATTGTGCCAACGGCTTCGGGTGGAAGAGCGCAATTGGGAGGGTACAAGCCTTACCCTGGTGCGAGGAAATGCATCCTAAAGACAAAGTGTCATGGCAGGGCAGACCAGGCCCTAAGCCTTGGTTGGCGGCTGGTCTTCTTCTTCTGCGTTCATCCGGATTTTTTTTCCGGATGTGACTGCGTTGTGCCTGTTTACAGCAGAGCTGCGTTCTTGCGCCGTTAGGCCGACACATCCGACTTCTGCGGGCATTTGTTGACCGGGTTAACCTTCCCGGGGGCGGCTGGTCTAGGATCGAAGCTCCGACAGGCGGACAATTAGAGCATTGCTTTGCTTATCCGGCAGCTTCTCCAGCTTGTCTTGTTCCAGATGTAGAGGTGTTACCTTTCCTCTGGAGTGAACTAGGCAGGCCGAGAGAGGGATCATGCTGCATGGGCAACACATGATCTTTGCCTTATGCCAGAGTTTAGTTCTATGTTGATCAGGATATAAATATCTGAGTACGGCCTTCGGCCTACACTCACATATAGTCGGTATGAATCGGGTTTCTCTCACCGGGTGTTCTCTCTTCGACAGGTTCAACTGTATCTGAGAACTTAAGGACAACTCAGAGATGTGGACAATGGCAAAACAAACAAACAAACAAACAAACAAACAAACTTTATTTTAAAAGGGTAACAAATTGGGCACGCAGGCCCGTCTTACATTCGGCCCTTTCAATCACTCATCTTTCATTCATCAAATGTGCATGTTACATTAACATAGGGGGGAAAAACATTGTCAAATGGATTTTGTAAGCATAAACAATGCATATTACGCATGATACAATTACATAAGAAAACCAACAACAACAAAAACATTGTCAAATGATGGCAGTAACGGTGGCAGTAACACCGAGTGCAGTTTTGCTAAATGGCCTCTGCAATTGGACCCCGTTCCACAAAGAGGGTCTGCCTAATCATAGTCTTATCTGAGCCAAGATCGTCGATCATTGAAAGAATGGTTTGTCAGTGGTTGAGTTCCCCCAAAACAGCTGAGTTTAATGAACTGTAATTACCTCAACTGACCATGACTGTATTATGTAGAGAGGTTAGAATAGTGAAGAGAATTAATTAGTAATATTTTCCAAAGAGACAGGAAGAATTTACTATAAGAGATACCATCAGTTTTTTTTAGGGATCTTGTTAGACATGTGCAAGTGTTCCTAGGTCACAGGATTTTTATGGAAGTATCGGGTACACCGTGTGTGCCGAACTCATGGACATTATTCTACCACATTCAACATTAGTAACCAGGCACCCAGACTATCTACGATCAACTGGAAGAAGTCGACCCCTGGCCGGAGAGACGCTTCATTCGGTGAGGTCCCTCTGAACTTGCTGTGTTGTGATGTAGTATGGCCGTTTTTTCCTCTATTAAAATTTTTACTATTAAACATTTTCTTCAACTAACATTCTTTTCAATTAACATTTTTTTCAATTCTCATTTTCTCTTCATTGCTTCTATTTTTCCATGCATTTGTTCCTCTCGTCCTGTCATCACCTTCTAATGTAGTCACAGGAGTTCTCCTTGACTGTATGTTATGTTTATGAATGTGTTTGTTTGCTGATGAAGGCTAATCGCCGCAACGTTCTGTATGTGTCTTAACCCTGTTATGTAAAGCTGCACTACTTTGTGTCATTTTATATTGTTTACACTCTGGTTTCGAGGCACGTTAGACTTTTGTGATGTCGCCAACATCTCAGCTGGTCAAGATAGAACGATCAACGACATCGCGGTCGGCCCTCAAGGGAAGGCAGGGGCAGACCATGGGCATTCCCTCGCTATCCAAGGAGGCTTCCATAATTGCAGAGCCGGCACATATTGCTCTGAGGCTGGGCTCACCCGAGGAGTTGCCACGTCCTGCTCATGGCTGCTTTAGTTCCTCACTTCTATGTGTTGGGCATCTCGCTTGCCACTGATCGCTCAAGCACACACCAGGAGCGGTCAGACTGCGAGCGACATCCACTCGGTAAGCTTTTGCATTTGACTTCAGACCACGCAATAGGTTCGCTCGCCGTGCGTTCCATTTCGCGTCATTGAGACGTTCTTCCACTTTTGTCTACACTCTCTATGAGTTAGATAGACAGTTTTCGTAACCATTTCCTTCGACTGGGGCACTTTTCTGACTTTTTGTACTCGCTTACGAGGTAGGCTACATGTGCTGCCGGCTCAGCACCTTACCTTCGTGCAGCAGTGAACGAGAAACGGCCTGGCCCTCTCATCCGGGAATCTCATATCCCCCAGCTGAGAGCCTTCGAACATGTATCAGACCTGAGCATGTAGCTTGCTCAGTATCACGCCTCTATTTTTGGGCGTTCAGCCACAGCCCTCGACAGGGAGCCTTAAGAGTTTTGTCCGGACCAAGAACTTCTGCCTTCGTGCGCCTGATTTAAATTTTTGACTGCTATCCTCAGTCTCACCTGCAGAGCAGCAGGTTGTGTCTCTCTTAGTCTGGTCCCTATCCCATAAGCTGCCCGATATGTAGTTTTTCATCCATCAGCAAGCAAATGGGGTCGATGGGACACGCAAGCTCCCCCACCACGTCAAGGTGGAGACACATCGGGGGAGCTACAGACGTTCTATACGCATACATTGCACACGCATGACACTTTTCTTTATTAAAATATTCTATCATTTGTTAGAAGCCAGAGTTGTTTGGTATGTTCTCGAAGAATATGAAAATGGGTATTGTCCCATGGTAAGAAGTGAGAGAGATAGTGATCCAGAGACTGAAGGGGTGTAGACAAAGGTCAATTAGATTCCCAAGCTGATGATATAGAATTAAAAGAGTGTGCTCGTTGATTCCTCTCACCCCAGGGACAACAGGTGACCGTGAGTATGGGGGGGGGGGAGAAAGGTGGGAGCATTTCTGCCGGAAAATATTTAGCGACCATCCAGTGACTTCCGGTTTTTACCCATGTCTGCTTTTGATTTGATGCATTTGAAAACCACAAGTCACAGATTGTGGGAAACAACTCTAATAAATGCTTGTGTGGTCTGTCTGCTTGGCTGCAAGCGACTGTCGCTTAGAACTTTCTTATCTTGAATTTATTTAAGTTTATTCATGAAAGGAAAGATAATTTTTCTTATAACTCCTGTATTTTAATCCAACCTTGACTTTTTGTTGCATTTTTTAAATTCTGTGTTCAATTTTACATATATTTGAAGTTTCAATTATACTCGCTTTCAATAGCATTCAGGACAAAAAATGTTTAGCACAACCATGAAACTGAGATATGGCGATCATAACACAAAATTTAAAATGGTGGTGCCCATACAATAGTACTATACTATAGCCGACCTGTATTTATTTACAATTAGAACTGATAATTTAAATACTAAAATCAAACAGAATATAAGTTTCATTTGTGGGAGTCATTTATCTGTGTACTTGTATAATTAAATAAACAAGCCATAGTAATATAAAGCAAAATTTATTTAGCACCCTTTAATGGGCCGCGAACAGTTGTGCTCATTTTACTCAGATTCCTTTGCACTTCCTGGTTCTAGATCATGCCACAAAAATATTAATAACTCCGCTTAGAACTGACGTACAATCTTCATTGAGATACCGTTGGATTCATCTGGTCAAGTTGTATCCAACGGTGATGGTTTCATAAGCAAAAACCCTATTTTTAAATATTGGCTATATATGCTAACAAAATTATTTGTATGACAGAATCACCAATGTAAAACTCCTGGAGAGAACTACACAAATATAAGTGTATCAAGAAGCAAAAAAAAAAGATGCTGTACGGCTTATCGTGCCATATCATATGACATACTGCTCCCCCAGGAGCTCGAGGAAAGTACAACTACAAGCGTGAACCGAATGCCGAATGACCTAGCCACCTAAATTAAAATAGTAACTAGTATTAGTAAGTACTCTAGAGGTGACCTAGGCCTGAATGAACGGAAGCGAACCCACAACTTATGGCGCGAGGCAGACTGCTTGACCACCGAGATTCTTCCCCCCCCCCCTCCCCAGTGAGATAGTGTGACGATATTCAACACCATTAAACGATAAATGAATGATGTAGTACAATATTAAACATTTACCAACCAGTGTATTTTAGTCCAACTTTCGACATAAACACGCCGCCATATTTCCACGAACCGCCGAAGTTAGAATAAAAAACAAGATACTCTCAAAATGGTCAACAGCATTCCCGAAACAATAAAATATTTTGTGTGTGAGAAATCTTCCTCTCCTTCATGTGCATTCGGATGTCAAACATGAATTTATTTAAAGAAAACGGCATTCATCTTGAGAATTTTTGAAGTCTCACTGTGTGTCCTTAAATAGAACCTGGGCACTCCTCCGAACTACGGCCCCACATTATTTAGTGTAAAATGCATCCCTTACAGGGACTCACTCGTTGATATAATAAGACATATGAACTACGAATTAAATAATATGAACGAATCACCGAAAAACAAGAAGTAGATTGTGAGCTTTACTAGAGCACGACTACATGAAACAAAATGGACGTTGCGGCCAAAGCCTTCGTCGGCACAGAACAAACAAACAAAAATAGACAAACAAATACACGAAAGACGCTAAATAAAAGTTGCATGACAAGGCAGACGTGGTTGCGGCCTTGTGGGAGCACGTGTACACCTCTGAGGAGCAAATGGATCACCATAGTCTGGCAAGAATGAGGCAGCGAGGAGTGACGAGGGGATCTGACCGACGCTCGACGCTCAGAGGAAAAGCGAGAAGGACATATAATCAGATTACTACTGGAACTATTGGTGTTGGAACTCTTCGCTGGCTTCTGAGGATGGGGACGGAGCGCTTATGGGAATGCCCCGAATGCTGTGATGTCGGTTCCTAAATCAATCAATCAATCAATCAATCAATCAACTAAATTAAAGTATTCAGGTTATTTATATGTAAACTTGCTTTGAGCGGCTATCCGTGGATGGAATAAACCGGATGTAATGGTTAACAGGGTCAACTGACTAAAGGTCAATAAAGCAAGAAGCTTAGGGATTGGCTAAGACAACTGGTGAGGGAACCCACGCTGGGGGGATGGTGGTGCGCCCATGAGAGCGAATAGGAAAATTCTGGATAGGTAGAGCACTGTAGCCGACTCTGTGACGGATGCAGTTCGCAGTTTCGCGCGTCAAGCTCGAAACACTGCTGGATGGATGATTTGGATGCAGACCGCCAAGCGTTTGCCATCATAAAATAGCACAAGTGCCGGCTGTTCAGAAAGCAATGAGAAGCGACTGAACGCAAACTAACCGGGAAGTCACAGAGGGCAAAGATAATGCTGGTGTTGACTACAGCGTCCTGTGAAGGACATGCAACTAGCTTATTGGTGGCCTATACGACTACGGGGATGGGAGGGGGCAGGGGGCGTTTAGGGACTTAAATTAAACTGTGTTGAACATTGAGGCCGTGAGGGGAGAGTGAACCCAACTGGAAGATGAGGCGGTCTTCCAATGTTTTGCGATCGCATTCGTGAGTTGTGCACAATTTGATCGCCGTGATCTGTATGTCAGCAACGTCACAGTGGTCGGAACTGTTGAATTGTAGGGGTAACGGTTTCTGGGCACCACTGTTGATATCAGAGAGGTGTTGTCTAAATTTGTCCGCCAGACAAAGACCTGTCTGCCCAACATATCTCATGTCACAACGGAATTACAATATAGAACTGAGAAAATGGAAATACGTACCAATAATATTTCACAGTTATATGTGGAAATTGTGGCACAAGAGTTGTAAACACTGTCGGAAAATATGTTCTAACCTCTTATACCGGTATACCGCGGGGGGGGGGGGGGGGGGGGGGGGGGGGGGGGGGGGGATTATACATATCAGAACGAGCATTGAATGTGTTGTCTATCACTTCCGGTTCGGTGTGTTTCGGACTGCAAGACCGATCGATGGATACAATAAATGTTTATGGGCCCAAAAGGCCCTCACTGTCGTCGTATATACACTCTGACGACAGTGAGGGCCCTCCGAGCCCATAAAATGTTGTTGTACCCATCGATCGGTCTAGTAGACGACGATACACTCAAACGTAAGTAATTGACAACACATCGCCCCGGAAATGACCTTATAAGGCCCTGTAATGGATGCATTTAACACTAAATAATTTGGGGCCGTCTTTCGGAGGAGTGCCTAGAACCTGTGTAGGCCAAAGTAATTGTCTTGGTTGGACGGTCTTGCAGCAAATGTTTACTTAGCCGTCATGTTCTCAATTGATTGGTAATTGCACAGGCTGGCCGAGTGGCTAGAATGCTGGGTTCTCTTATGGGAGACCCGGATTCGAATCCTCGGTAAGTTGTGGAGTTTTTTTTTTTTTTTTCTGTTCGGGGCAAAAAGAAAATTCTAACCTGCACAGTTCGCCGCGACTGAACTGGCCAGGCGGCTTTAGTTCCTCATGCTCAAGAACCCCATATCTACACCGCAAGGTACCATCGACAGTAAATGACAGTTTTTTTAAAACTCATCAGTCTCTCCAATCCCTAGCTCGTTTATACAGATGGGTATGCGTTAAGAGGCAAAAGAAATGCCTGCAGATTCACCGCGATTTAATGGACAGTGTTTAGTGCAGGAGAGCTTGGTGTATGGCACCACACAATTTAGCGTGAGAATGGAGGTAGAAGCAGCCTCTGCGGTGCTCCGTTCGATGAAAAATAAACAGCACACACATGCTATGGATGTAACGGGCACACAGAGCATGCTGAGCATGGTGGAGACAGGTATGTTTCGTGCAGAGTGGAATGCGTCGATTAAAAATTGTAAGATATCTCGTATGCGTTGCATGACCCTTCCACCCTCGCTTGCTGGTGGGTTGGGAAATGAGCAAGCAGACATACTGGCTAAATCTGCACCTTTTGGTGGGATATTGGTGCAGGATAAAGTTGATGTGGTCAGGGCCCCATGGTATCGTTTATATAGTGTGAAAGAACAGACACATCGCCATTGTCTGAAGAGAATGCTGCGGCAGGAGGTGATCAGAGGATATGGCCAATATTCAGTTCTCCGGGGAAAGACCTGACGGACACATACTTAGATTGCAAATTGTACCATTAATATAGGGATTCTTCACTGGTTGTTGAAGATGAGGACGGAGCGTGTATAGGAAAAATCCCGAGTGGTGTTAAGTTAGTCCTTGAATCAATTCAGCTAAACATCTTCTGTGTTCCTATTTCGAAGAAATTGCATCACACACATAGTTATTAGTTGTGCATTGCAGAAGTCAGTGTGTAACAGGCTCTTTCTGTTTAGAAAACCTCATGGCCTCAGCATAGGTTATGTCTATATGGCTAAGGTGATCTTCCACCTTCTTTTACCAGTTGTAAGCCTTTCATTTCCACCTACGAGGGTAGGTCCGAAAATTATGCAACACAATTTTAATCTATTTAATTGTCCCAATGTTCATGCACTTGTGCAGCAAATATTTCTACTTCTCAACATAATCCCCATCAACTTTAACAGTTTGACGCAATCTCAAAACAAGATCATGTATCCCAGATCTGTACCACATTTTTTTTTCTGTTCTCGTAGCCATTTCTTCACTGCATTTATCACCCAATCGTTGTTTTCAAACTTTGTCCCACGGATAGCATTCTTAATGTAACCGAATATATAGAAATCAGATGGTGCCAGGTCTGTACAGTAAGGTAGATGGAGCAGTACATGTCACCACATATTGTCTATTGCCCCCCCCCCCATCCCGTTGTTTCCAAACTTGTGTGAGGACTGCGCGTTGTCTGTCGTGAAGTTGAAGCAGCTGCTCTCGATTCGTATGAGGCCTAACCGTCAAACCTGCTGTAACGATGATTGAGTTTTATTAGTGTTTTAATGTATACTTCCGAATTGATGATTCCACCTTTTAGTCTTTTAGCAGCACATCCACGAGAATAACCCCATCAATGTCCCAAACAACAGTGAGCATGACTTTACCTGCTGTTGGAGCTGTTTTGATAATTTTCCTCGCAGGTGACTGAGGATAATGCCACACCATTGACTGTCGGTTTGTCTCCAACTCAAACTAATGAACCGAGTCTCGTCCCCTGTTACAATGATTGACAAAATAATAACATCCCCATGTGTCACGAACCGCCGCAACAACTCCGAACACATTGTTTTCCGTTGGGCCTTTTGGTCCTATGTGAGAGCTCGAGGAACCCATCCTGCACAAACTTTTGAATATCGCAGGTTTTAAAAATGTTAATCGCACTACTTTTGCATATTGAAAGCTGCATGGATAATTGCTGACTTGTGATTCGTCTATCTCTGCGAATCATAATGTCTTCACGTTCCAACATGATCCGCCAAGTGGTTGTGACAGAACGTCCAGAGCGCCGCTTATCAGCCAGCACTACATCGGCACTGGAAGAAACCAAATCTCTCTGCGCCCAGCGGCTAACTGCTTCTATCGACTGCAAAAGTGCAATAAACAGCACACAACATATTTTTCCATTGCGATCAAAAATTTTACAACAATCTTCTGCTTTTATAGTACCTCATTAATATATGCAAATTGTAATGCTACTGTGGAGGGCGGACGCGCTATGTACCAGGCTGACATTCTGACTGCTCTACGAGAAGTAAGACTGTTGCGAGAACCAAGCGATGACTGTGATTCTACAACCATGGTCAGACTGCGAGAACTGCAAATTAAAAGAGGTGTTGCCAAACAAGAACACTACGCAGGAAGCCAAAGAAGATTGATTAACCAACACAGAACTGGTGTCGTGAGCCGCTACACGCTGCAGGATTTGCTGAGGAGGGGATCCGAGCACTTATGGACTGAATGGTTTGATGTGCAATGAGGATGATCTGTCGACTAGCTTACTAACTAACTATGCAATTTGCGTCACGCTTAGAATTGGTTTCCATCCATCATTTATGTGCCATGCCGATAAGCGTGGGCGGTCATGTTCTGCCATCTCACTCGATCACAGAGTCGTGGATCAGCTCTGTGTTCCTGTCTCGACCATACCATGTGGCCAAGCCATCCAGGAAGTGATCAGAGGATATAGCCAATATTCAGTTCTCCGAGGAAAGACCTGACGGACACATACTTAGATTGCAAATTGTACCATTAATATAGGGATTCTTCACTGGTTGTTGAAGATGAGGACGGAGGGTGTATAGGAAAAATCCAAAGTGGTGTTAAGTTAGTTCTTGACCAAATTCAGCTAAACATCTTTTGTTTTCCTATTTCGAAGAAATTGCATCACACACATAGTTATTAGTTGTGCATTGCAAAAGTCAGTGTGTAACAGGCTCTTTCTGTTTACAAACCTCATGGCCTCAGTATAGGTTATGTCTATATGGCTGAGGTGATCTTCCACCTTCCTTTACCTGTTGTAAGCCTTTCATTTCCACCTACGAGGGTAGGTCCGAAAATTATGCAACACAATTTTTATCTATTTAACTGTTAATAACACACAAATCAAATTTGGTCACTGTGACATATTTGATAGTTGACAGAGGACCTAGTTAGTAGTGTTCTCTGGAGATATATCTTGAATAATAAATATACAAGATAAAGGATATGATTTTGC
The DNA here is from genome assembly GCA_014155875.1 of Cepaea nemoralis. Lineage (NCBI taxonomy): Eukaryota > Metazoa > Mollusca > Gastropoda > Stylommatophora > Helicidae > Cepaea > Cepaea nemoralis. Next base: position 471,123 of record JACEFZ010008276.1, read on the forward strand.
ACGTTTTCGTCTAGAGGTCTCTTAAATGAGATAATCATTCCCGCAATAGCCTTTTTGGAGAACCATTTTTCTTTGGCTCAACCCCCACTGTGAGACTACCATGTATCTACACAGAAATTTATATAAGAAGAAAAAGGTTCCCTCAAGACCAAAAGGAGATCTGGACTCTTCGCCCCTGTACAACTGAGGATCCATCTCTCTCAACATAATGTTGCCAGTGTGCTATTCGTCCGTCACATTAGATCTTCCCTTATTTATTTTGTCGGTGTGACCTATATCAGTTGTCCAATGACTTTAGACTTTAGGACTCAATATTAGTAGACAAACTCAACAATAACTGTACATAACATCTGTTGAACAAGACATCTACATGACAGGTTCTTGACAAAAGTGGAACATACATTCACAAGGAAATGTTTACACCAACCATTGTACAAGACATACATCATTAGATACTTGCCAACATCTATACAGGACTTTTCACAATATTTGTAACCAACCACAGTAACTTAAGACAGTCACCAGAGACAATACTTGACAGCAACTGTACAAGACATTCTCTTGAGACATGTACTTAAAACACTGATTCATTAAATACACTTTATTGAGCTGATGGTGAGTCGAGTGATGACCATTGTTTCATCTCCTGGCATGTCAACACTTCAACAAATACATATAAAATGTACAAAATATGTCCCACATGCATGTAGATAAACATGATACACCACCTCCCCATTACTCCACCAACCAATCAATAAACTCTCCTCTTCCTCCTCTCCAACTACAACACTGATTCTCTGTAATTATCATCAGTCTCTGTCTCTGGGAAGTTTTCATGAAAATCCTACTTATGGGAAACTTAAGGAAGGAACTACTGTTCTGGATCCGTTTGCACCCTGTTATCCTCAGCAATTGAGGTTGGAAAAGGTCCAGGTAGCAGATTTCCTGTAATAAGTCCCATGGCAGATCATTTCCTCTTGAGAACAGAATTGGTGGTGATGACAAGGTACTGAATCTCCCTGTTGACCAGACTGTCTGTGAAAACTGTCACTGGGGACTTCACATATCTAGTCCACCTCACTTACTCTTCAAGTCTTCATTCTTAAACACTGTGTGAGCACCAGGCTGGAGATTAACCAAGACAAGTCCTAGCCAAATAATCCATTGCACTAGTCATTTCACCAGTCTTCTTGAACGGGGTTAACAACCAGAGACTTGTTGTTTTCGTTCTCAGATGATTCTGATAATTATGATCACTGTCAGGATCGCCATAAGAGTCACCATACTTCTAATCATTGAAGTCTTCAGAACTATTCCTCTCCCTTTGACATTCAGCGGTTGGAGAGCTGAGATTAAATCCTCCAAGACATTCCTGAATTTTGGAATTCTAGGAAAATGAATAAGTATTCCATTTGGGGCACAGGTTTAAAGGCTGGCAATTCAGCTTGTGGTCATCTGTGAATTTCCCTAGGGTACTTATAGGGAGTTGGTTCTGGATTTAGGGACTACTGGTTAGTTGTCCCAGATGATATATGAAAGGCCTCTCCACCATCCTCTCTAGTTCTCTGTTGATATACAAAATGGCACAACATCTCTTTACATTTGTTAAAAGATAATGTTATCATACATCAACATACACAGATGGAAATGGGGAGGTTAAGGGAGGGTGTTGACCAAACACACCTCTCCTGGTTTGATGATGAAGTGTATTTCCTCTGATGTACTGGGGGTAATCACAAGACTATATGCTGAGACAGGGTAGCTTAACACAATTACAAGCATTTACTATGTTTAAGTTCTGACAATGTTTAAACCACAGTAGACCTGGGCACAATGAGGAACAGACACAGTAAAGCAAGCAGGCAAGCAGCATGAGCAAGCATTGTGACATAGCAACATGAGACAGGCATTGTGAATCAGCACATGAACAGGCATGTTGAGGAAAATGGAAAATAGGCATTTACAACTGCAATAAGCAATATGTACTAAACTAATGGCATTTACAAAATTAGCAGACCAGACATCCATTCCAATGGTTGTGATGTTGGTGCATGAATGTCCTATTCCATACTCACACAGCAATGCCAGACCTCACCCCTTTCAGACCAGACTTGGCTCACAGGTACATCATCATCATGTGTTCTTTCCCCACTGAGTAATGTCCATATCTACTACAGTAGGTAACAGAAGCTCAATTGCATAAGCAATTGTTCTCATATGCACCAAAGCACACATGGGAAAAACATGTTTAGTCCTTGTAAATTTGCATGAGCCATACATTATATTCAGCCAACTAAGACACAGGTTCACACACCTATGGTCCTTCTAGGAACTAGTTTATATGAACCAACCAACAGTAGAGGTACCAGTGTATTACTTCAGGGAGAAAGTGTATTACTTCTCTTGAGCGTAATCTAGCCCCAGGCATCACATGAACTTTGCAATTCTGGCGTGCCATCACGTCCTGCTTACATATGGATATTGAAGCATCTTTCTTTCTACTAATGTGAGAGGCTACTTATCAAATCACCAGCTCACTCACTCCAACATTCTCAGCATTTACAAAGGAACTACCCATGCTACATCACGCATTCCAATCAGACTGCCAAATGTTAACCCGCAAGAGCAGTGTACAGTTGGGTTACGAATGAGTCATGCTAGGCATTTTGAATGCTCAAAGGGTTTGCGAATTTGCATTGAGTGTGATTTACAATCATCAAGCATACGCAACCAGTCACAACAGAGGGATGATATGCACTTGGAGTATACAGCGTAGAAGACCTGACAGGTTGAAGAAGCAGTATTCAGAATACTGGCGCACAGAAGTTCTGTTTTCACTTTCACATTTTCTTCATAAAATACTCTTATATTCTTCTCTTTCGTTCACTAGGCATAACCACAACATTAAAGTATGTTTTAAAGTGGTACCTGTTATTCCAGAGAACAATGTATTACTGAATCTTTAAGGGCATTTTGAGTTCCCACATCACAAATTACGACTGCTCCTGATGGAATCCCGCTTCAAACTACCAGATTTTCAAATGTGGCCTAGTGAATAGCGTGGGTTGACACAATTAGCCAATGAAAAAGCGAGCGTATACCGCTGCCCTACCCCATCACGTTCTGGAACCTACGATTCTAAGAATAGCCCTTCTATCTGGATGGTCTCCGTTCAAAGTTAAAGTATTTTTATGAAGGTGTTGGACTGGGAATGTGGGGTTTTGATCCATCATGTCACAGTCACAATGTTCATGCACTTGTGCAGCAAATATTTCTACTTCTCAACATAATCCCCATCAACTTTAACAGTTTGACGCAATCTCAAAACAAGATCATGTATCCCAGATCTGTACCACATTTTTTTTTCTGTTCTCGTAGCCATTTCTTCACTGCATTTATCACCCAATCATTGTCTTCAAACTTTGTCCCACGGTTAGCATTCTTAATGTAACCGAAAATATAGAAATCAGATGGTGCCAGGTCTGTACAGTAAGGTGGATGGAGCAGTACATGTCACCACATGTTGTCTATTGCCCCCTCCCACGTTGTTTCCAAACTTGTGTGAGGACTGCGCGTTGTCTGTCGTGAAGTAGAAGCAGCTGCTCTCGATTCGTATGAGGCCTAAAAAAACTGCAGTAACGATGATTGAGTTTTATTAGTGTTTTAATGTATACTTCCGAATTGATGATTCCATCTTTTAGTCTTTTAGCAGCACATCCACGAGAATAACCCCATCAATGTCCCAAACAACAGTGAGCATGACTTTACCTGCTGTTGGAGCTGTTTTGATAATATCCTCGCAGGTGACTGAGGATAATGCCACACCATTGACTGTCGGTTTGTCTCCAACTCAAACTAATGAACTCGAGTCTCGTCCCCTGTTACAATGATTGACAAAATAATAACATCCCCATGTGTCACGAACCGCCGCAACAACTCCGAACACATTGTTTTCCGTTGGGCCTTATAGTTCTATGTGAGAGCTCGAGGAACCCATCCTGCACAAACCTTTGAATATCGCAGGTTTTAAAAATGTTAATCGCACTACTTTTGCATATTAAAAGCTGCATGGACAATTGTTGACTTTTTATTCGCCTATCTCTGCGAATCATAATGTCTACACGTTCCAACATGATCCGGCACGTTGTTGTGGCAGAACTTCCAGAGAGCGGCTTATCAGCCAGCACTACATCGGCACTGGAAGAAACCAAATCTCTCTGCGCCCAGCGGCTAATTGCTTCTATCGACTGCAAAAGTGCAATAAACAGCACACAACATTTTTTTTCATGCGATCAAAAATTTTACAACAATCTTCTGATTTTATAGTACCTCATTAATATATGCAAGTTGTAATGCTACTGTAGAGGGCGGACGCGCTATGGACCAGGCTGACATTCTGAATGCTCTACGAGAAGTAAGACTGTTGCGAGAACCAAGCGATGACTGTGATTCTACAACCATGGTCAGACTGCGAGAACTGCAAATTAAAAGAGGTGTTACCAAATAAGAACACTACGCAGGAAGCCAAAGAAGATTGATTAACCAACACAGAACTGGTGTCGTGAGCCGCTACACGCTGCAGGATTTGCTGAAGAGGGTATCCGAGCACTTATGGACTGAATGGTTTGATGTGCAATGAGGATGATCTGTCGACTAACTAACTAACTAACTAACTAACTAACTAACTAACTAACTAACTGACTAACTGACTAACTAACTAACTAACCAACTAACTAACTATGCAATTTGTGTCGCGCTAAGAATTAGCTTCCATCCATCCATTATGTGCCATGCCGATAAGCGTGGGCGGTCATGTTCTGCCATCTCACTCGATCACAGAGTCGTGGATCAGCTCCGTATTCCTGTCTCGACCATACCATGTGGCCAAGCCATCCAGGAAGTTATCAGAGGATATGGCCAATATTCAGTTCTCCGGGGAAAAACCTGACGGACACTTACTTAGATTGCAAATTGTACCATTAATATAGGGATTCTTCACTGGTTGTTGAAGATGAGGACGGAGCGTGTATAGGAAAAATCCCAAGTGGTGTTAAGTTGGTTCTTGAACCAATTCAGCTAAACATCTTCTGTGTTCCTATTTCGAAGAAATTGCATCACACACATAGTTATTAGTTGTGCATTGCAGAAGTCAGTGTGTAACAGGCTCTTTCTGTTTACAAACCTCATGGCCTCAGTATAGGTTATGTCTATATGGCTGAGGTGATCTTCCACCTTCCTTTACCAGTTGTAAGCCTTTCATTTCCACCTACGAGGGTAGGTCCGAAAATTATGCAACACAATTTTTATCTATTTAACTGTTAATAACACACAAATCAAATTTGGTCACAATGTTCATGCACTTGTGCAGCAAATATTTCTACTTCTCAACATAATCCCCATCAACTTTAACAGTTTGACGCAATCTCAAAACAAGAGCATATATCCCAGATCTCTGCCACATTTTTTTTCTGTTCTCGTAGCCATTTCTTCACTGCATTTATCACTCAATCGTTGTCTTCAAACTTTGTCCCACGGATAGCATTCTTAATGTAACCGAAAATATAGAAATCAGATGGTGCCAGGACTGTACAGTGTCAGAATCTCCATCGCCATCGCCTGTAGGCGACGGACAAGCACGACGATTAACCCGGCTGGCAGCTACTACGCAGTTGATGCCTAGTAGTCAGCATGACGCACGAAGCGCACGGGGACTAACAGAAGGCTAACGAGAAACATCGGCGTTAGCTCAGACTGCTTCATGACTCGAGACAGGACGGACATGAGAGAAAGTGTTGCGTGTATTATTCTATGCTGTATGTGAGAAAGCCTGTATGCTGAGTAGAGTCTGTTTAGTGGCTGAGTGAGTGCTTTGTTCTATGCATTTATGAACTTGTATATTGTATATATGTATTTGCAATGGCATTGTCGCTAGTTATGAATGCCGTTGAATATGTGATTAAAGTGTTTCAGTTTTGTTGCCGAGTGTCTGAGTACAATCATTCTTTGTGTATGATTGTTTTCACTCCTGTTAGAGAACACGAGCCACTGTTAGTTGAAAGTAAGACCAAGACAGAGTGTGAACGTGGGAAGCTCGTCCGATTTTGAACAAATTACACTTGAAAGCTAGTGATTGAAAATGGAGATCTTGTCAGTTGAGAAATGAATCGGGAGAATGAAAGCATGAGCAAGCAAGAGCAACAATAGTCAGTAATTTACAGGTGTACTAAATTTCCATTAATCTGATAACTGACGACGAGACGACAATACATTTATACTTGACTGCATACAAACCTATAAACACTTAGTTGACATCGCATACACCACAGAGTGAAACATATACTAATATTTCTCTCTCCCAAGTAAACAGGTTTGTCAGCTATAATTGTAGAAGTACGAATTTGATCTTCCCGGCTGTAAAAGACCAAACATCCCTTCTCTGGTGCAGTACCAAAAGACTTCCAAAACTCCGAATCCCATCGGCACTTAAGTATTTTTTTTCCTTATATACTTTTGTAGGGGATCAGGCCTTATCTGACAATTTTTTCTTTTCCACTATTGTATATTGTACATGTACGATATTTGATTGCATGTTATAAATATTTTTGTACAAGACCATTGTTACAAAATTGCTACATTGCACGAATTTATTGAGTCTGGCCTAAAATTAGGTATAACCGGAGACGAGTTGTCTAAGTGGAGTGAGACAAAATATGCAGAACATGTCCAATTAGAAGAAAAAGCTAAAGAAAGGGAGGAAAGAGCTGCTGAAAGGGAACTTAAAAAGGCCGAGTTGGATGCTAAGAAAGCAGAAACAGGCGCTGAGCTAAGAAAAGCCGAGTTGGATGCTAAGAAAGCAGAAACAGACGCTGAGCTAAGAAAAGCCGATATGGATGCTAAGAAAGCAGAAAAAGACGCTGAGCTAAGAAAAGCTGAGTTGGATGCTAAGAAAGTAGAAACAGACGCTGAACTAAGAAAAACTGAAATCAGCGCACAAAGTAAAAGCGAAGAACTTGAAATTCAGTTTAAACTTAAGCAGCTAGAAATCGAAACTTCTAACGATAAAGAATCTAGAAAACTAGAAATGAAAGAGAAAGAAAACCAATATAAAAAGTATCAAGGAATCGTTAAAAATTTCACTACTGGGGATTGTATTTCAGCATTTACTCAAAATTATGAAAAAATAAGGGAGCACTACCAAGTACCACTTACAGATTGGAACATAATTTATATGAGAACTCTATCTGGGGAACCATTAAAAGTCATAGAAACCATCCCTAAAGAGTTAAGAAAAGACTATCACTACATGAAAGCCAAAATCATGGCACATTTTCTATTAGATGAGGCAGGTTATAGGGAACAGTTTGCTAAATTATCTCCAAAAGAAACACAAACGTTTTCTGATTATACATCGCAGGTCCAAGACGTTTTCAGTAAATGGTTATCGTCAGCGAAAATTGACAACAATTTTGATCGTTTGAAAGATCTAATATTGAGAGATAAGATCATATCATCGTTGCCACCACCTTTTTCACGATTTTTACAAGAGTGTGAATGTGAGACTGTCCAGCAGATGGAGAAACGTGGATCGGCTTATTTTACAGCCAATAAAGACTGTTTTGTAAATATTCTTAAAGAGACAGAATTCGTAGCAGCCGCTACATATGATAAATCTAAACCAACCAGTTACAAAAAAAACAAAAACAAAAAAAAATTTAGACAATTTAACAACTACCGTTGTAAATACTGTAATTATAATTATAGTGAAAGTGAAATGTGTGATAAACAACCAGGATACCTTACCCATTTACAAAATGACATAGATAAGCAAGAGAGGGAAAGAAAGAACTATAAACGATTGACTAAATGTTTTCTTTGCAAAGCGTACGGCCATTGGCGTCATGCTTGTAAGGGAAAGGAAATTACAAGGAAAGCTAATGCTGCAATGTTCGATAGTTCACCCTCTGAAGAAGAGCAAGAAGAAAATCAACATCCAGCTAATGCAGCAGAAACTATTGATGTATTCCAACTAGAAAAGTGCACTACCTGCAATCGCTTCCATGAAGATGGTTTATTAACATGTGGTCATTCCATACCAATAGCAAATGAGGAAGCCAATCTAGTAATAGATTCAAAAGGGAAGCTAAACATCCATCAGGGCTATGTCAACGGCAAAACAGCCACTGTTTTGAGAGATAGTGGTAGTACCCTTATTGGTTGAAGGAAAGACTTTATACAACCTGCAGATTACACAGGTAAACATGTAACATGCAGAACTTTTTCAGGAAATATTGAAAAATATCCACTTGCATGGGCATACATTCAAACAACTTTTTGACAGGCAAGGTAAAATGCGCAGCATTGTTTAATCCATGTTGCGATGTAATTATTGGGAACCTGCCTGAAGTTAATGATATGCCACATGACCTTGTAACATCTTGCTTTGAAAATATTTTATCAAATAACACAGTAACAAGATCAGCTGCAGAATTACAATCTCAGACAAACCAAACTGAGACATTAGAATTCATTGGCACCTTGCCGTCTTGACAGACGGTAGTTTGTGCTCTAAAAAGGCATAATAACTTAACTATGGCGGTAGCGAGTGTGACTGATAAGGCTAATTTGCGCTGTAAATGTCCGTTCACAGTGCGTGCATGTGAACACGTGGTCATTTCCACCATCATGCACCATCTTACGTCTCAAACGCTTGGTGTGTGACTTTTCTGCAATAATTTTCTCCTTTTACTTTAATCCATTTCTGATATTTGCCCTCCATGCAACACGTTCAGCGGCGACTTGCTCCCAATGTGCATTATCAATGCCTGTATCAATCATGTCCCGCTTACACACATCTTTGTATCGTAGTAGAGGCCGACCCTGAGATCTCTTACCCATCTGTAATTCACCAAAAAAGATATCCTTTGGTATTATACCATCATCCATCCTCCTAAGATGTCATATCCATCTAAGTCTACGAAGACTGAGCATGGAATAAACTGTCACACAACCTGATCTTTCCAATACTTCAGTATTTAGAATTACTAAACCCAATTATAACACCTCTCAAAAACATGAGAGAAAACTTTGTTAAGTCACAAAAAGCCGACTTATCATTGCAGAAGTATTTTAAACTCGTAGGCCAAAAGCCAAAGTTAACAAAGAATGCTAGCTGGCACTTTGGTTTGAAATGTGGTATCCTAACAAGATACTACACAAAAGATGCCAATACCATAGAACAAACGATGGATGTTACCAACTGAACACCGGAAGAATTCACTGCAACTAGCACATGATGTACTCTTTGCAGGGCATATGTCCTATGCCAAAACACGATCAAGAATACTAACGCAGTTCTACTGTCCCAAATTCTGCAGTGACATCAAACAATACTGTAGATCATGTGAGGTCTGAAAAAACCTTGTTAAAAAAGGGAAACACCTTCAAGCAAAATTACAAACAACAGATCTTGCGAGCAGACCTTTCGAAAAAAGTTCTGTAGATAATGTGGGACCATTGAACCATGTAACATCAAAAGGAAATAGATTTATTCTAACAATGATTGATCTATGTACCAGATGGCCTGAGGCTATCGCCCTCAAAAACATTACCTCTAAAGACATCATAGAAGTTTTCTTTCATATCTTTGCTAGAATAGGCTTTCCAGACACTATTCTATCTGACAGAAGAAGCCAGTTTATTTCCGCTGCAACTCAAACCTTTAACAAGATGTTAGGCATTAAACAATGCTTCAACAGCCCCTATCACCCTCATTCAACGGGTATTATAGAGAAAATTAATGGTGGCCTAAGACACATGTTGGCAAAAGTCACCCAAGAATGTCCAAATGATTGGGATACCTTTTTACCTGCTACACTTTTCGCCTACCGAGAAGTGCCTCACTCTAGTACAGGGTTTTCACCTTTCAAGTTAGTATATGGAGCCAGACCACGTGTCCCTTTATCAATTTATAAGAATTTGTTAACTGAATTCAACAATGAACAAAAACCAGTATCACCGTTCCAGCATGTTACAACATTACCTGACAGAATCATGAAATCATGCATATTAGCCAAAGAATCATTAAGACAATTTGGTGCCATCTACAGGGAGTATGCCAACAAGAAGAACAGAACACTAACGTTGAAACCAGGACAGGACGTGCTACTTCTCTTACCCAGTGACAAAAATCTCCTAGCAGACTCTTGGCAAGGACCTTTTAAAATACTAAGACAAATTTCAACAGTAGACTATGAAGTTGCAATAAATAACAAAAACAAAATATTCCACATTAACATGTTGAAACCCTACTATAACAGAGACGAAGACCAAGACGAGATAGCAGCAAACACAACCGTAGTAGACCACACAGACTTAGAAGAAACATGCGAAATACCAGTCCCATCACTCAATACGACAGACTTACTGCAAGACATCAAACTATCTCCAAATCTCTCTCAGACTGAGACAGACAACTGCAGACAACTGTTACAAGACTATAGAACCATTTTCTCCAACCATCTAGGACAGACGGATCTAGTAGAACCAGATCATACTGACAACGCAGGTACCAATAAAGTGCAGACCTTATTCTATACCAATACATTACAAAGACAAATTACACAAAGAAATCTTAGACCTTGAGAAAAACCAAATTATTAGAAGATCACAATCACAATATTGTTCTCCTATCGTGATCGTTAGAAAAAAGGACAATTCGATACGACTATGCGTTGATTATCGAAAACTCAACGCAGTAACGCAATTAGATTCAGAACCAATGGCTAATTGTGAGGACATACTGACAGAAATGACAGATGCCAAATACTTCACAAAACCCGACATGACAAAAGGGTACTGGCAAATACCCATGACCGAGGAGGCTATCCACTTGACAGCTTTTGCAACACCTTGGGGACTATACGAATGGTGTAAACTTCCATTTGGACTAGTCAATGCCCCAGCGACATTTGTAAGAATGACAAGACTGTTACTGGCAGGCATCCCAATATCCTATCATATATGGACGACATCTGTGTACTCACAAGGACAATGACAGAACACCTAGTGACGCTACGACAAACTTTTGAACGCATCAGGCAACATGGCATGACAGTAAAGCCAGCAAAGGTAGAAAATGCCTATCATGAAATTACTTTTCTAGGCTACAAAATTTGTGATGGATATATTACCACTGATGACAATATTGTTTCGAGAATTCTACAATTGTCACTTCCTACGACCAAAAAGGAAGTAAGAAGTGTGTTAGGATTGTTGAATTATTACAGAAGATTCATACCTAACTTCTCTAGTTTGACAGACATTTTTACAAATCTGTTAACAAAAAACCAACCTAACAAAATTGTAAAAAGAGAGGGCTT